>BQNB010034242.1:0-48593 GCA_026074375.1 Tanacetum coccineum
CTAAAGTGAATGCACAAGCTACTAAAGCATATGTACAAGTAATATAACATCTCATTTGAAATATATAATCTCTTTAAATCAAAGTACAAGTCCTTAAAAGCTCAATGCATAAGTCATTAAGCTCAATCCCTAAAATAGCCGTTTTACCTCCGTTTTCATCCTCATCTCTTCACTATCACTTATGTTCAAGTAATCCCAAATAACCAACCAAGGGCCATTGTAAACTCATAAAATGAGTTTACAAATCATTATCCATCATTAACTTGGCAATGTGCAAGAAATCAAAGCCTAGAAAACCTTAACGAATCCAAAAAACCCTAATTATGCCCTAATTATCATTTTGACCCGTTTTCTCATTTTCTATCCATTTCAATTCAAACCACTTATCATTTCTCGTCAATTATCCAATATATAAGCCTAGTGAACACATATTAACAATTACATTGCATTCATATGCGAATTTTAAGCTTTGAAACCCATGAAAACCCTAAACGAGCCCTAGTTAAACCCATACTCCCATTTCTTCAATTTTAACCCGTTTTAACCCAAACCAATTGCTAATCTTTGCTAATTACTTTAATACCAGACCTTAACAACCTATCTCATCTATCCTTAATCATTATAAACACAATGTACCTTGGAAAGACCCTTGAACACCATGTCAAGCCCAAATCTAACCCGAACCACTTCCATACTCATTTTGACCCATTTAAAATGCTACCATGTGCAAATGACCACCCAAGAACCCTTCTAGATTCATAGTAGTAGCTTACTAAGCAGCTTTGACTCCTCCATGGTCAAATATGAGAGCACATTGCCTCTCTTTTTCTTCTCTATACCTCCACCATTGAAATTATAGCTTATACACGTCATACACTAGACCTACTATGTGTCAATACCAGATCATAACCCTTGCTTACTCTCCTTGAACTTGTACAAGTATAAATAGAAGCCATCCTTGTTCATTTTTCTTCATCCCCCGCTTCCTCCTCTATAACCCTTCATAGTAGAAAATCCTTGCTCAATATGAATTCTAATAGATCTTAATAAGTCTCAAGTATAGAAAGGAAGCAAAAGAAACCAAGAAACGAAGCCCCGGGGTCGTTACTCTAGCCGTACGAAGCCGAACGTCCCGATTCTGACCCGTTTCCAAGCTATAAGCTCAAACCAGGTTCTCTAAGATTATGTTCTACTTTCATAACGTCATAATGTTCATATGTTCTTGCTAAAATCATAATATAAAGCTTTGAACTCAAAAACCTAAGTGTTATGCCTTTTTGATCCAAAACCGTACACCCGAAACCCTAATTTCATGTTTTTACTTAAACTATGAGCTAAACTTGTAAACTATTGTTATAATCTATCCTAATAGACTTATATAATGTTAAAATAAGTGCTTTGATAAGTCATGAAAGAATTTGACCTTAAAACCCACACGTTTTCATTTTGAAAATTTACCTTTTAGCTTAACGAATCGTTAAATTAAACTTATGTTGTGTTAAATCTTCATATTTTAGTTTATTATAACTTATAAATGACTATTGAAATGTTAAATTAAGCTTGCATGGCAATTTGGACATGTTTTGTAATTATAATCCATGCAAGGGGTATATATCGTAAATTTCAAAAACTTATAACTAAAAGGACTAAAAGTGTCATTTTATTAAAGTTATAACTATAAGGGTCTATTATGTCACTTTTTAAAGTATAAGGTTTACTTGGTATATCAATAAAAGTTGAAGGACCAAAGTCGTAAAAATGCAAACCCCAGGGGTCTACTTGCAATTTTCCAAACCCCAGGGTCTAAAATGTAACATTTTGAAAAAGTGTAAAAATTCTTATCCAAAAAATTAATATATCCTACTTAAATTTAACGCTCCCTTAGTGCTTTAATTCCTAGATATTGAATAAAATGCTTAAAACTGCTTATGTTCTAATCATTATATCATTCATCATCGATGTGCTTTCAAAAATCATGTCCCGGATCCATATCATACCACAATACTAGGGAGCTTCATATTAAGAAGTTTCATCTTGGTATTACATTCTGTCTGAGTTGTTGGGTTTACGATTTAAAGTGCCCTAGCTCCATAAACGTTTACTAAATGACTTCTGATCTATGATGGCCTGAACGGTGTTATGATATTTTATTCAAAAAACCAACATCGATATCCAAAAACTTATATATACAATCAAACTAAGACTTGCCATATATTAACCCAGGTTGTCTGTGATTGCCGTGTTGAAGCCGTTACTTTCATTCCCTATACATTAGCTATCAATTTCCCTATAACTGTTCAGGTGAGTTCATAGCCTCGCATTTCAATCTTTTTATAAACCCGCGAGGGGGATACATGTTATAAACATGAATGCAATTATTTCTACATGCTATTTCAATTTACTATTGCCTAAGTGATAAGTGTAGATTACACATATCCGTTTTTACCTAAAATAACCCAATTAAACCCAAAATAGACCAAAAATGGCAAAAATATGCTTGTATTTGTGTTTTGTGTGTGCAGGTACGGATATATCAAAAATCACATGAAAACCGTCAAAAACAAGCAAGCACGGACACGAGAATGGAAGAGTGAACAAAAGCCGGAAGTAAAGCCAGGAAAGTCAAGCCTCAGTCAAATCCAGTCAAACTATGGTCAATAAAAGTCAACAAAGCCCATTTTCCTTTTACAACAAACACAAGGGCTAATCTTGCACTTTTCGAAAGTTATTTATAACCTAGAAAATGGAAAAGAGAACACAAGGGCCAAATGTGCAAACTCCCCAAAGTTATAACAGTTTTAACTGTCAAAAGTTGGGCGCGAAACCCAGTTACTATTCACCCGTCGTCCCACCTTTCACCCCCATGGTAAAACAAAGGGCAAATCAAAATCAAAGGGTGCGTTAGTCAATTCAAGTAAGCTCAAGTACAATGGCGAGGTCATATCAGTCAAATCAAGGGTTTCTTAAGCTCCCTCTCAATCAAAGGCCGCGTCATCAATGGAAGAAGCACAAAGGGGTGTGGGTTTTTGTGCTAAAACACTCATAAAACTAGCACAAACGTCACATCAAAGAATGCCAAGCTGGCAATCCTCAGGTGTCCACAATTTGATCAAACGGCCACAATAGAAGCTCAAATGATTGAAGAAATGATTGGATGAGATTAAAAGTTTGGAGAGCAAGGCAAGAGGGCTAGAATCTTCTTCGTTCACCTATAAATAGGCCTCACCTCTCACACACAATGGGGGGAGGTTTTTTAGTAGCTTTTAGTCTAGTTAAATTCCGTATTTTTCTTAAATGTAATTTTCCTTAAAATATTTTGTAATCTCCTTTTTAAGTAATGTAATCAGTAACTTTTATTAATGAAATTTAGTTTAAGTCATTCATAAGCTCTCTTTATAAGCCAAATTGTCTCAATAAGCTAATAAGCTCATTTTAAGCCTCCTTTCTGTTCTATTAAGCTAAAAAAGAGCTTATTTAAGTTCAGTGTAATCTTAACTAAACCTCTAATTCAGTTAACTTACAATGGACCTAATTGGATATGAGCTTTTAGAAGGGGATCGTTAAACTTGGAAGATGATCCATAGGATTTTAAACTAGTTTTATATAATATGCTAGGGACTTGTTTTTTTTTTTTTTTTTTTTTTATAGCTGCCAAATTTGGTATTCTCTTGGTTTAGCTAGAGATTAAGTAAGTTTCCATTTTGTTGCTTTTTTATTACTGCATTAATAAGTCATGTAGTATAATCTGTGCTTTTTGCCTCATTGCTTATGATTTGTTTGGCTTATTGTCTTATTGTGCTTATTTATCTTTTTAGTGCTTATATACGTTATAAATCTTCATCTGTTTTAGCTCTATAGATATTAATCTTAGATTTTCAATTTCTGTCTAAAAAACCTAAAAACCAAAAATATTAGATAGCATAGTATAGATCTTTGATTTCTAGATAAATTTAGCTGTTAATTCATGTTTATTAAGTTTGTTTTAAGCCAAAAATCATCTGGTAGTTAAAACTTGTTCATTAGATTTCACCTTAAAAGCTGTTTTCAAATCTGTCATAGTCTTAAAGGAGTGTTTGGTTTAAGCTAATTTGACCATCTAAAGTCAAAGTTTTCTATGCAAAACACTTGAGTCAGTTTTAATATCATTTTAGATCAATATGAGAACAGATTTCAAATGTTAGATCTAATTTTCAAAGGTCTAGGCTAATTTTTCCTCTCATCACCAGGGTACTTTTTGCCTTTCTTTTTGCTTGTGAATTTTTGATCCAAAGCCCTTAAGGCTTGGATTTTGCTTGCATTATGTTTAAACACACAATTTAAGTTTGTTTAAGGTAGTGGTAGTCCCTAGGTTAGCCTGCATATTGGTCTTTGTGTGTTGCAAAATTGCTTCAGCTTAGTTAACTAAGTTAGTTAGTACCGCTGAACTTCTGGCTTATAATTGGTTTAAGCTTTTATAGGATTTGGATTTAATTTTTCTAGTTGCTAGTAGTTTAGGTGTTGCTTAATCTAAATTAGAATCTATGTTTTCCAATTGTAGCTTATTCTCATAGCTTAACTTTTTGGTTTGCACTTGTGCTAAGGGCCCCGTACTAACTAAATGTTAGTCTGCTTGTCACAGTTAGTTCTGCCCTTTTTAGATTAGTCTTTAGTTAATGTAAATGTAGGATTTTAGTTCTTAATTCAAGGTAGGATTAAGTCTAGGTTTAGCTTTATAGATTAAGTTTTAGAACTGTATTTCTAGCTTATTACTTTGCTTAATTTAGCTGTCAAGGTCATAAAAATTCGTAAAAGCCAAAAACTAGTTTGCAATGAATTTAGCTTTTATATTTTAGATTCTGCTTGATGTAGTAGGTTTTATTTCTTTATGTAGTTGCTTATAAGTAGTAGTTAAGTTTACAATGCTCAATATGTGTCTGTGCTTTTGGCATTTGAGGCTTATTTGGTTTTGTGCTTATTGACTTGTTTATGAGTATGCTACTTTCTCATCATTTTCAGTGGTTCTCTAGTCGTTTTGCTCAAATCTCTTTTCATTATAGATTATGCACATCTTAAGCTTTCTTAAATCACTTTTCCTTTTTTCTAATATGAAACTTAATTTGAGCTTCTTGTAAGTCAAAAAGCACTAGTGAGCTTAACTCACTAGTTTCTGTAAACAGCTTATTGATAAGCTGTTTATGAGCTTATCTTTGGGTTTCAGCATCTATTGTTTTTATTAAAGTTACTTCCACCAGCTTATTCTACAACTTTTCTCTTTTAAGTTTTCCCTAAAAAGTACTTTTTAGTTCATCTTATTTTTAAGCTTTAGTAAGGACTTTGCTTGTAGTCGGGTTGGGCCTCAGGGTAGAAATTGTAATTTTAATATTACTCAGTTAGTCCTTCCCGTTAGTTAGCTAGTTACCCAGTTAATCCTTAAGTCTTTTACACAGTTAGTCCCTAAGTTAGTTTTTAATTAGTTTTATTTAGATTGAATTAATAATTAGGGTTAGGTTTTAATTAGTTTAATTAAACTTTTATAAAAAGATAAAAATTAGGGCTTTTATTTTTAGAAAATTTCTGCACATTTTCTTTATTTAGTATAATTTTTATAAAATTTTTAGGACTTTATTTTTAATAGTTTTACTATTTTTATAGTTTTTAATTAGTTTAAATTTTAGAAAAATCATATCTCTTAATCTAAAAAGCCAAAAATAATAATTTCTTTTTCTAAAATTTTCTTTCTACTTATTTTACTTAGGAAAAATATAATTTCAAATATTTTGCTACTTTTCATAATTTTTAGGATTTAATTAGAATTAAATAGTTTTTAATTAATAATAAATTCAAAAATAATCTAAAAAATATTTTTAATTTTCTTAAAATTTTCTTTTAACCTAATTTAGGTTTAGAATTTTAGTTTACATTTTTAGGGATTAAAATTAGTTTATTTGCTTAATTGTCGCGTTTTAATTGATTCCCGTATCTGTTTAATTGTTGTTTTCTTTTATTTAATAGTCATAGCTTATCAAACATCTTTGCTTCATTCAAATCAGAATCCGAATTAAAACGAGGTTTCAATTTCACTGGTCGTTGGGGAAACGACCCGGGTGATCATACTTACCCGGTTAAACTTACGTATTTTATATTATATTATATATATATTTTTGAGAGTGAATTTTATCAAGGGTAACTTGGTAATTTTCTTAATTACTCTTTTAAAGTATAATATTTTATATATATATAAGTGTATTAAAATGATCACCAAGTTTTTGTCCCCCCCCCCCCCCCCCCCCCCCCCCCCCCCCCCGCCCCCTGGACGCCCCCCCCCCCCCCCGTCCCCCCCCCCCCCCCCCCCCCCCCCCCCCCCCCCCCCCCCCCCCCCCCCCCCCCCCCGCCCCACCCCCCCCCCCCCCCCCCCCCGCTGCGGGGTTGTAGTGTTTAAGATTCTTCGTTTGTGTTTGATTGATTTGGTTGAAGATCTTGGACTTAGAAAGTTTCATTTTTGTTTTAAAATTCAAAATCCAACAAAAAAAAGTATATAAAAGTAAAAATATGTTTCATTTTCTTTTTAGTTTAAGTTATAAAGTTAAAAAAAATGGAAAATCAAAAATATAAAAAAATCTTCTTTTTTAATTAAGAAATTAAAAATCCAATTGGTAAAATACCAAATACTAATATTCTCAACGGAGGTATTCTATTTCAATTTCCGGTGAACTGGTTGGTTACCAATTCGAACTAAATATTTAAAATTGTCATTTGTGGGTCTTCTACGTAATACGGCTCACCGTGGGAAAGCAATTTTCAAGAGCTACCGTGTAGTTGTTGATTTATTTGGTTTAAGTCTCTTTCGTGTAACCGTTTAATATTTCATTGTTAAAAAAAATTAGTGTAAGTTTTGCTTTTTGATTTTGGTTATCTTTTTATGGCGCACTCGTTACGCAATCCGAATCCATCGTCAACACAAACTCTTCGGTTGTTGGAAAATTTTGATTTAGATGAAACCATGTTGATACAAACGTGTTCCAATGGTCCGACAATCGGAAATAATGGCCCAAATGTTACAAGCACCATGAGGGGGTATGAAGATGTATAGTTTGTTCCAACCGATCTATGCTAACATTCGAGCTAAACACCTTTAATCAATCTTGTGCATTGTAATTAAGTTACGGGTAGACAAGATCCTCAACAACCACGTTCGATTTTTTTAACAAGGTCCTTCAAGTTTTGACATCCCGAAGTTCCGAACACTTCGATAAAGCTTTGCTTTTTCCATTTTTCTCTGAGACGTGAAGCTCCGAGATTGGTTAGACAAGGAACTCCTAGATCAATTCTCACATGGGACGACCTTGTTTCAAAAAATTCATAATCAATTTTTCCCACTTCGAAAACCATTACTATCGGTATGAGATCATTACTTTTTATCAAAACCAACGAAACTTCACGAGCATGGGAACATTTCTAAAGGCTCCTTGTCAATGTCCTCACCATGGCTTTTCGGAACTACACCAACTCGATACTTTTTATAATTCTTTGAATTTCAACGATCAAGATGCCTTTAGGTATTCCGCCGAGGTGGACAATTTCTTAGACTAGAGGGACTCATTAAGGTTAGCGATTATTGATAGCAAGTCAAGTTCGTTACTCAAGAAGTCGTGCTTATGTTCAGGAGTTGAGTACGGATGATCTCTTTCTAATTCTTCATCTTCTAATAATTCTTTCGATATGCAACAAATAGCCGCTTCTCTTGAGGATAAGATGACTATCAAGATGAACAAGATGTTGAATGAAATGAAAGCTTTAGTTGTTACTACTCCCGCACCCATCAAAGCGGTTAAGGAAGTATGTGTCACATATGGATCAAATCACCATTCTAATCATTGTCCGTTAACTCGATGAGGAAACAATTTTCCCATATTTCATGACAACATCCAACAATTTCAACAAACCGCAGCCGTTGGTAATTTTCTCCATAAGAAGCAACTTCCAATTTGGCAAGTCAAATGAGCCACCGGGTTTCACCAATCAAAGTCCAAAAACAACCAAAACCGTTACCAAGGAAACAATTTCAATTCAACCAAAACGTGGAACCACTTTAACCAAAACCGTCCAAAACAACAAGGAGGATTTACCAAGCCCCACCTATACCAACCACAACAAATAACCTTTGTAATCAAGTTTTACCTCCTATTTCACAAACTCAAGGAGTGTCCAAAACGGATTTTGAAAGTTATGCTAAAGCAAATGATGCAAACATGAATAACTCGCAAATGAAGTTGGATAATTTTCAAGGAAACCAAAATGATTTTCAAAGAGTTTACAATGATTCTCAAAAGAAACAAGATGATTTTCAGAAAATGATGCTCAGTTTCATGCAAAAGCTATTACACACCACCTTCAACATCAAAGTTCTTTACCAAGCTAATACCCATTTCCAAACCCTAGGAACGAAGAAAAAAAAAAAAAAAAAAAAAAAAAAAAAAAAAAATAAAGAAAAAAAAAAACCAAGGCAATTACCAAACTCGTAGTGGTGTTTCATACGATGGACCTCCGATTTCCTCGACCGTGGTGGAAAAGGAAAGTCGAGGTGACAAAGGTTCTATTTTTTTTTTTTTTACATTTTTAAACATAAAACATATATATTTTAATTCTTTAATTAATTTAACAAAATATTTAAAAATATTTTTTTTAACTTAATAACAATATATTTTTTTTTTTAATTTTTTTTAACATAAATTTTTTTTTTAATACACACATATTATTTTTTTTTTTTTTTTTTTTTTTTTGATTTTTTTTACTCCCATTATCATTTTAATTTTATTTAAATTTTTTTTTTTATTTTTTTTTTTTTTTTTAAAAAATTTACCAATTATTTTTTATTTATGGAGCTACCGAGCACCGAAGAAATCCAACCCTCCTCATTCGGCCAAAGAACAAACCAAGACAAAGAACCAAATTGAAGAACCTTCTTTCGTTGCTACCAAAGCCAAACCTAATTTGTCCTTAACCAATCGAGACTTGCAATAGAAAAGATTCGTATAAAGGATGATATCCTAGATCAAAGTTTATGGAAATATTTTCTTAATCACTTCTTTTTGAGCTATGTTAGCGGTTGATCCATTTCATATGCCAAAGTTTGCTCTGATGTTCAAAAAGATGCTTAATAACAAAGACAAGTTAATTGAGTTAACCAAAACGCCGTTGAATGAAAATTGTAGTGCGGTTGTCCTTAAAAAGCTTCCAGAAAAGCTAGGTGACCCCGGTCGATTTCTCATTCCATGTGATTTTTTGGAGTTCGATAGTTACTTAGCCCTTGCCGATTTAGGTGCTAGTATCAATCTCATGCCTTTATCCATTTGGAAAAAGCTTCAACTCTCAGGCCTAACTGAAACAAAAATGGTGTTAGAATTAGCCGACCGTACAATTTCCAAACCAACCGGTGTAGCTGAAAATGTTTTTGTCAAAGTAGGGAAGTTTTACTTTCCCGCCGACTTTGTTGTTCTTGATTTTATAGCCGATCCTCGAGTACCGTTAATACTCGGGCGACCCTTTCTTAGGACGGCTCATGCTTTAATCACGTTGTTTCCGAAGGAGAGTTTTCTCTTAGGAAATGTGATCAATCGTTAACCCTTAAATGTGGTGATGCACCTTCCATTTCATACAACAATCTCGAATCATTGAAGAAGGTTGATCTAATCGATGTCACTTGTGAAATTTATTCACAAGAAGTACTTGGATTTTCCGATTCCGTTGCTTACAACAATCCTTCTCCGTACTACGATCCGATTGTTTCAAATTCATCTCCGACACTCACTCCGTTTGATGAAAGTGATTTTCTACTCTTTGAAGAAGCCGATGCTTTCATAGCTATCGATGACGAGCAAATTTCAACGGAAATTGATGCTACGTACTATGATCCCGAGGGTGACATTCTCATTCTCGAGGCACTTCTCAACAATGATCCATTACCTTCACCAAATCAAGGAGATTATTCACCCGAAATTCAAAAAGATCTTAAAGTTGTTGAACCACAGAAGTCCTCACTTGAAAATGCTACTTCTTATGAACCAAAAGTTGAACTTCCTGAAGTCGAACTTAAAGAGTTACCTCCACATCTCGAATATGCGTTCTTAGAGGAAAATAACAAACTTCTAGTCATAATTTCAAAAGATTTGAGCCAAGACCAAAAGACCTCAATTATTAACGTTGAAAAATCGAAAACAGGCAATTTGCTTGAAACTTTCTGATTTCCGAGGCATGTTCCAGGAGTTTTTTGTTTTGTTCTCTCTATATCCTTTTAAAAGATGATTACGAAACCTTAGTCCAACTCAAAGGAGGGTTAACCCTTAAAATCCATGACGTCTTCAAGAAAAGAGCTAGAAAACCTCTTGCGCGAGAATTGATTTTATCCAAATTTCGGAATAGTCCATGGGTTAGTCCGGTCCATTGTGTCCTAAAAAAGGTGGTTATCCGTTGTCACGAACGAAGAAAATGAATTGGTGCCTACAAGATTAGTCACGGGATGGAGAGTTTGCATCGATTATCGAAAGTTAAACGAAGCAACTTGTAAAGACCATTTTCCGTTACCATTCATGGACCAGATGTTAGAGCGATTAGCCGGCAACAAGTTTTATTGTTTCTTAGATGGTTTTTCAGGGTATTTTCAAATCCCAATTGATCCTAAAGATCAAGAGAAAACTACTTTCACGTGCCCATACGGAACTTTCGCGTACCGTCGTATGCCATTCGGTTTGTGCAATGCACCCGGAACTTTCCAACGTTGTATGATGGCCATTTTTCACGACATGATAGAAAAAACGATGGAGGTTTTTATGGACGATTTTTCAGTTTTTGGAGATTCTTTTTCCTCGTGTCTTGCCAATTTAGATAAAATGCTTAAAAGGTGTGAAGACACCAAATTAGCACTAAATTGGGAAAAGAGCCATTTCATGGTTAAAGAAGGCATTGTTTTAGGACATAAGATCTCTAGAAAAGGAATTGAAGTCGATAAGGCCAAAGTTGATGTAATTTCTAAGCTTCCTCATCCGACAACCGTCAAAGGAATCAGAAGTTTTCTCGGACATGCTGGATTCTATCGAAGATTTATCAAAGACTTTTCCAAAATCTCTCGACCCATGACCCATCTCTTAGAAAAGAACACTCCTTTCATTTTTTCGGAAGATTGCATTCTTGCTTTTCAAACATTGAAAAAGAAGTTAACCGAAGCTCCAATTCTCATTGCTCCGAATTGGGACCAACCTTTTGAAATCATGTGCGATGCAAGTGATTATGCAATAGGTGCGGTCCTAGGGCAGAGAATTGAGAAGCATTTTCGACCAATTCATTATGCAAGTAAGACCATGACAGAAGCAGAATCAAACTACACAACAACCGAAAAAGAAATGCTTGCAGTTGTTTACGCGTTTGAGAAGTTTCGATCATATCTAATCATGAACAAGAGTGTTGTTTACACAGACCATTCCGCATTGAAATACCTTTTCAACAAGAAAGACGCCAAAGCACGATTGCTACGATGGGTCTTACTTCTTCAGGAATTTGATTTTAAAGTTATCGATACCAAAGGTGCTGAAAACTATGCAGCCGAGACTTTTCCTTTAGAGACTCTAAACGTGTTAACTTCTAAAGACCAAAGTACCCTGTGGTTCGCCTACTTTGCTAACTACCATGCGGGGAATTTTCTAATCAAAGGAATGACGAGTCAACAAAAGAGGAAGTTTTTCAAGGATATAAAACATTACTTTTGGGATGATCCCTATCTCTTTCGAACATGTGCGGATCAAATCATCCGCAGAAGTGTATTTGGAAAAGAAGCTCTTGAAATCCTCGAGGCTTGCCATGAAGGACCCACCCGGGGCCATCACAGTGCCAACATCACAGCTCGGAAAGTATTTGACGCCGGTTTCTTTTGGCCTACGATTTATAAGGATGCCCTTCGAATGATCAAATTTGTGTTGCATGTCAAAGACATGCTAAATCTTCTAACATGATGAGATTGCCTCAAAATGCAATCCAAGTTTGTGAAATTTTCGATGTTTGGGGTATCGATTTTATGGGACCTTTTCTGTCGTCTAGAGGTAACAAATATTTTAGTAGCCGCTTCGGACTTTCTTTCCACATGGGTTGAAGCCAAAAGTGTCCCCCACACGATGCTAGGGTAGTTGTTTTTTTATTAAAGTTTTTCTCAAAAATTCCCCTTTCTCTCGATTGGTTATCCTGAGAGCAATAATAAAGCGGATCGTGGGACCATTTTTGTAAACGACAATTTGATAAAGTATGTCTTAATGGTGTAACCCATCGTCTTTCGAAATCCTTACCACCTAAGACGATCGTGGTCAAGTTGAATAACGAATCGAGGTCTTAAAAGAATTTTGGAGAGGACGGTAGGAGAAAATCGTGTCTCATGGTCAGATGATAAGTTAGATGATGCATTATGGGCTTTTAGAACCGCTTACAAGACTCCAATTGGATGTACTCCGTACAAGTTAGTCTATGGAAAAGCGTGTCACTTACCAGTTGAGCTAGAACACAAAGCATATTGGGCTCTTAAGCATGCCAACTTTGATTTAAAGACCGCGGGCGATCATCGAAAGCTTCAGCTTAATGAACTTAGCGAACTTCGTGATCAAGCTTACGAGAATTCACTAATCTTCAAAGGACGAAGACAAAAAAGTACACGATCAGATAAAGAACCGAATCTTCAATGTTGGTGATCAAGTCTTGCTTTTCAACTCCCGATTAAAGATTTTCTCCGGAAAGCTCAAGTCCCGATGGTCCGGACCTTTCACAATCACTGAAGTTTATCCTTATGGCATGCAGTTGTCTCATGCGATGGTTCTAATTTTTGTTCAAAGTCAACTGCCACAGTTTAAAGCAATACTATGGAAGGGGAATTAATACACCACCATTTGGTTATTTCACGGATTCTCCAGAATGTCCCTATCCAACCAAGGTAACTAAATTCAAGGATCGAGTAAGTGCTTGAGACTCGCGTGATAATAAACAAGACGCCTTAGTGGGAGTTCACCCCTGGATTTTCTTCTCAGTTTTTTAGTGGTATTTTATCAGAATGTGTTAGAGACGGCTTGTTACTCTCTATCAGAATTTATCGCATGTCTATTGTTTGTTCTATTGTTATTTTTGTGGGATTCCACCCAACTAATCCTTTGAAGCCTCTCGGTTGTCAGGTTGATTTTTCCCGTTCTACTCACCCCCCGCCCACCCCCCACCCAACCACACCCCCCCTCCCTATCCTACCACCCACCACCCCCCTAACCCACCCCCCCCACCTATCCCACCCTGTTAACACACCCCCAAACCCCCCCCTCCCCCCCCCCCACCCCCCCCACAACTCGCAGAACTTCAACTCCCAAACCAATTTAGTCAAAGAGAATTACACCCCCCCCCCCCCCCCCCCCCCCCCCCCCCCCCCACCCCCCCCCCCCCCCCCCCCCCCCCCACCCCCCGCACCCCCTCCCCCCCCCCACTACCCCCCCAACCACCCACCCCCCCCCTCACCCCACCCCCCCACCCCCCTCATACCCACATACCTACCCACCTCACCCCCCCCCCCCCACCCCCCCCCTTTCACCTCAGCCCCCCACCCCCCTACCCCCCCCTCCCACGTTTATCTTTGCATTACTCATAAACGGCTAGATTTTCGTAGAGACCGACTGTTAACATTGAGACAAATGTTTCGTTTTAGTTTGGGGAAGGGAAATCTATCGATTTGATGTTGCTTGGCTTATTGTTTTGTTCTCCACGTACCCGTTTTCCTACAAAAATAGCCAAAATTTTATAAAATTTTAGTTATCATATAAAAAAATGTTAGACAAAAATGTTTAGGGTTTTCCGTTGGTAAGTATGTAGTATTTTTTGCCCCGATTCGAACGTGTAGATACTTGTAGAGTCTCTTTGCTGTCTTCCTTAATAATTAATGATGATAGTTTGTGCTAGTCTACACTGTTGTCATTTTTAAAAATGCTAACACTTGAATATCATTAGTAAATGATGACTTGGGCTTTTTCTCTATAGTTGATTTAAATTTGCAGAGTTGGATTTTATATAGGCGATAGTTTTTGCTATAATGTCTTTTGTAAAGAAATAGAGATGTTTAGTGTCTGTTACGATATAATTAGGATGCTAATATAGTTTATTTGGAAAAACTTAATGGGCTTTCATAAGAATATTAATGTGTTTTTTTTCCACGAAGCTCTTAAAATGATTATTTTTACGTTGTTCTCTTAAATTTTTTCTAATGTCAGAGTTTTACGCTTAAAAGTCTAATCAACATATTCAAGAGAAAAAGCTTTATAAATATCGTGGTAAATAGAATTTTTTAGTTCAAGTTTATACTTTGGTTTTCTAAATACGAAATTTTTACTATTTGCAAATAAAAAAAAAAATCTATAAAATATAGTTGGTGAATAAAAAGGATGCAAGTTATAAATCCTTAAGTGTTAATAATTAATATACAAACTCCATCGCAATAAAGTACATGGGCATTTGTCGGTTCGCTCCCGATGTGACATCGTATAGAATGGGCTGTGGATGATGTATTATTTGGGTTGGTTTCATAATAAGTCGCAGAGCTCTTGTCGGAGGCGAGGCCCGTTGTGTCGTTGAAAGAAAAGTGATACCAATTCCTAGCCTAATAATGTGAATAGTATAATAAAGTTGCAAAGTTAGAAAATAAATAGTAAAAGTTTCATTTTCTAAAACCAAGGTATTCTTTTGAGCTAAGGTTTGCAAAAGTCTACAAAGCTTTTTCATCGGAAGTTTCGGTTAGTATTCTCCGGATTTGGGGTGTCAAAGCCTTAGCACTTTCCCGATGACAGGTGGGATCGCTAGAGAAGGAAAGTCATTTATGGAACATGTGTAACATATGATGTCTTAGTCTAAATAAGTTTTTGTTGGCTTTGAGTCCGCTGCATCTGTCTACTTTCCGCTGATTAACTTATTAGCCCAAAAGGCCCAATGTGTAAAACTTGGTCGTGATTTCAACTATCTAAATGTGGATTTAATGGTTTAATTAATTTATAACACATACACCTAAAATATATGATTTATGTCGGGAGAGGAATTCACAAGTTTGTAATTATAAGTAGTCTTTAGCATTCTTAGTCGTAATTAACGGTGATCTTATTTTTAAGCTTAGCATGGGAAAAGTGAAAAATCGGGGATGATGAAGTTATCTTTTAGACACTTAATTGTGCTTTTTATTCTATGATCCTCAAAGTTACCAATAAGGTAATGAAAACAATACATTATGTCAAATAAGTTGTAGTTAGGAAATTAATTATCAAGAAAAATCATAAAAAGAGAAAAATCTTTGAAAATGGGAAGTCGGGTGTTTTATAACTTGTGATCTCTTATCTCTCTCAACAAAAATCTTTGCTACTTTTCAAAGGTTTAGTTTGGGGAAGTTTTGAGATATTTGGTTATAAGGCATGTGATATTGCATGAGGACACACAATCGTTTAGTTTGGGGAATTTTGATAAGTGTAGAATACACATATCCATTTATACCTAAAATAACCCAATTAAACCCAAAACAGACCAAAAATGGCAAAAATATGCTTGTATTTGTGTTTTGTGTGTGCAGGAACGGATATATCAAAAATCACAAGAAAACAGTCAAAAAACGAGCAAGCACGGACACGAGAACGGAAGAGTGAACAAAAGCCGGAAGCAAAGCCAGGAAAGTCAAGCCTCAGTCAAATCCAGTCAATCTATGGTCAATAAAAGTCAACTTAGCCCATTTCCTTTTATAACAACCACAAGGACCAATCTTGCAAATCCCGAAAGTCATTTATAACTAAAAAGGGAAGAGAGACCACAAGGGCTAGAAGTGCAAATTCACCAAAGTCCAACAGTTTTAACTGTCGAAAATTGGGCGCCAAAAGTTACTATTCACCCGTCGTCCCAAAGTTACCTTTTACTCAAATTAAAGGGTGCTAAGGTCAATTCAAGTAAATTTACAAGATGGCAGGGAGAGTTTAGTCAAATCAATGCTCTAAGTATCCCTCTATCAAGCTTATGCCATGTAGCAATGGAGAAAGCACAATGGAATGTGGGTTTTTGCACTAAACACTCACAAAAAGATGCTAACAAAACGTCACACCAATAGAATGACACACTGGCAATCTTCAGGTGTCCACAGCTTGATCAAACGGCCACAATTGATGCTTGGATGATTGAAGAAATGATTGGCCAGGATTGAAAGATTGGAGAGCAGGGCTAGAGATCCTAGAAGCTTCTTTCAGCACCTATAAATAGGCCTCATCTCTCACACACAAGGGGATCTAGTTTTTTTAGTAATTTAGTATAGCTTAAAACTCGTATTTTTCTTAAATGTAATTTTCCTTAAAATGTTTTGTAATCTCCTTTTCAAGTAATGTAATCAGTAACTTTTAATTAATGAATTCGGTTTTTCTTAATCTCTCAAAGTTCCTTTTTTCAAACACTCTCTCAATAAGTATAGTTGTCTTCAATAAAGCTAAATAAGCTCATTTTAAAGATCTTTCAGTCATAAGCTGTGAAATAGAGCTTATTGAATTCAGAAAATTAAGGCATTACCTAACCTTAAATCAGTTTAAGCTATCATGGATCTTATTGGATTAGAGCTTTTGGAAGGGGATCTTAACTTGGAAGAGATCCCAAGGACTTTACCCTAGCTTATCTAATAAGCTAGGGAGCTTGTAGCTGCCTTTATTGGTCCTTGTTTAGCCAGAGGAGTTTGCAAGTTCTCTTTCATTTCCTTAATTCTAGCTTTAAATAATAATATCATTGCTTTCTATATTTTAGATCTGCTTATTTGCTATATTCTCCTTGTTATTAGTGCTTATTGATTTTTATTCCTAGCTAAAATCTTCATAGTTGTTTTATCTGCTTCAATTTTCTTAGTTTAAAATCAGAGTACTTCATATTATTGCCTTTAAAAACCTCCATAAAAAACCAAAAATTATAGTAAATAATTTTAGTCTTAGATTATTGCTTATTGAGTTGTTAATCCATGCTTATTAATAATTTTTAATCTGTTAATTGTCTGGTATTAAGCACTTGTTTACTAGATTTCAAAGTAGTAGCTTAATCATAAATGTCTTAGTCTTAAAGTGGTGTTTGGTTTAAGCTAGTTTGCCATCTAAAAGTCAAATGCAGTTTGTGATTTCTTTTTGGATAGTTTGATTGTCATAATTGATAAGGTTTTGAGTAGATTTGAGGTTTTAGTTTAAGCTATTAATGATTTTATGGCTTAATAAGCTCGCCTGTGCACCAGGGGATTTTTCCCTTTGATTTTACTTGTGAAATTCTGATCTAAGCCCTCCAAGGCTTAGATCTTGCTTGGACTTTGTTTAAACACTCTATTTGAGTGTGTCTTAGTGCAGGATTTCCCTTAGGAAACCTGCATTCTTGGTTTGCACTTGTGCAAAAGTGCACCAGTACTAACAATAAGTTAGTACTGCCACCAGTATTAACCAAAAAGTTAGTACTGCTAGTTTAGATTTTAGCTAGGAACTCATAGTTTTTAGGTTCTTAAATTCAAGTAGGGTTAAGCTTAGTAATAGCTTATTATAAATTTAGTTTCAGTTTAAACTTTGCTGTCACAAGTTAGTACTGCTGATACTTTACACTACCAGTACTAACTAAAAAGTTAGTACTGCTTTCACAAGTTAGTACTGCCACCTTTGGCTTAATTTTTAGTTAAGTAAGAATAGGATTTAGGATCCTAAATTCAAGTAGGGCTAAGATTAGCTATAGCTTAATATAGAATAAGTTTTAGATTTCATTTTCTAGCTTATTTACATAGCTTATTTTTGCTGTCAAAAAGTTAAAAAGCCAAAAACAGTACTTAGGAATTTTAAGGTTTTAATTTGTTAATTTAGCTTATGGGCCTAGATTTTATAGCTTAATTAGATAGATTATAAGTAGTTTAATAAGTCCTTAAAGTTTTAGAGTCTAGTTTAGTTTTTTTAAGCTTTTAAGCTCATTTGGATTTTGTGCTATCTTGCTTATTTACTGAGTTTGCTTAGTTCATGCTCAATTTTAGTTGTTTAAAAGTACTTCTAGCTTAGATTTCTTTGCATTCATAGATAAAGCATTTCATAAGCTTCCTAGAACTCTTTTCCTTTTTCACATTAAGCTTAATTTGAGCTTATTATAGCTGTTTTGGTAAAACATAGCCCAAACCCCTAGTTTCTGTAACAGCTTTTTGAGAAGCTCTTTTAGAGCTTATCTTTGAGTTTCAGACCATAGTGCTTTTTTTAAGTGTTCTTCACTAGCATTCCTTTACATACTTATCTTTTAAGTATTTGTTGTAAGCACTTTTAGAATTTAAGCTTATAATTGGACTTAGTTTGTTGTCGGGGTAAGTTCTCAGGGACCATTCCTGTAATTTTTCTGTTTTAGTTGTTTTCCAGTTAATCCTTGCCCGTTAAATGTTTTAGCCCGTTAGTCCTTAAGTCTTTTTCACAGTTAGTCCCTAAGTTAGTTTTTAATTAGTTTATTAAGTTTTAATTAATAGTTAGGGTTAGGTTTTAATTAGTTTAATTAGACTTTAAGCAAAAAGTAAAAATTAGGGCTTTTATTTTTAATAATTTTCGGCACTCTTTCTTTATTTTAGTGAAATTTTAGTTTACATTTTTAGGGTAAAATTTTATTCCATTTGCTCAATAGTTGCGTTTCCGTAATCATTTAATTGTTCATTTTAAATCTTTCCAAATCAAATATCTTTGCTTCATTCAAATCAGGATCCGAACTTAAAACGTGGTTTCAATTTCACTAGTCGTTGGGGAAACGACCCGGGTGATCATACTTACCCGGTTTAATATACGTATTTTATATTATATTATATATATTTTTGAGAGTGAATTTTCCTTAGGGAATCTTCTTAATTGCTCTTTGAATTAATATATTTTTATATATATTTTACGTGTATAAAACTTACCACACCAAAGACTATAAGAGATATGGTTTGCAGCTTATTATGTGTGGTGGCATGTTCAAGAAGATCTTAAGTCAAGGGGAAGCTTTGAAGATTGTTTCATTCATGAAGATTGTTTTTGTAATATCTAATAGGGGAAGATTCGTGGGGGATCTCTAGATTTCGATGATTACAAAACTACATATGCTTAAATGAAGATGAATGAAACAACAAGGGATTAATATGACACTTTGGTATTCTACATGAAGATAAGCATTGAAAAGTCAAAGAATATCAAAGATAAAGGAAGGTTTTAATTAGTTTTAATTAGCTTCCTAATACAATTAATTAGCTTCCTTTGTAAGCCTTAATATCCCTCTATATAAAGGGTATTAGGTGTGTAGGTTTTAGATATCCAAAATAGTAAGAATAGCAGACTTCTCAATGAGAGTCTAGCAAAAGCGTGTGTGTGTTCACGTTTAATAGTAGTAGTTAGTTTATTAGATAGTTAGTGTAGCCTCAAGGATTGTGGATCCTTGTTACAGTTTGTAACCATTTATTCTGATCAAATTAATGGAGGCCTGAATGTTTAGTAGTAAAACCTTGTTTAACAACATTACTGTTCTTTATAATTTCCGCTGTGCTTATTAATGTTGTTTGTAAAACTAATCCTAGATGGGCAAAATGATCTCAACAATTTGCTTGCGTGGGTTAAAGTGTCTTGAATTGATTGTATTCACCAACCAAACCCGTGCCAGTCTCTCAGGCTGAAAACCCCCTTTACCTGTTAGAATTAGGGATTGAACTAACATAGGATTTAACATAGTTTGACTTTAGATCTAGAATTAACTTATTTCATAACAAGATATAAATAAATTGAGGAGTTTAATCTCGCTTCAAAAGTGTCGACAACCCTATTACCTTGAATCTACCACCGAACGGGTTTAAACTGCGCCGTTTAAGTTGATGTTTTTGGTTAAGTCGGCAAAATATAAATTTAAAACTTGAATCATAAAAACATACACCACACAACGACACATCAAGTTTTTGGCGCCGCTGTCGGGGAGTGAAAATTAATCTTGATTTTTATTTTATATTTTGGTTTTTAACATTAGATTAGATCTAACCCTTAGGAGTAGTGTTATTAGATTAGTGTATATTATGTATATTTTGTATATTTGTTAGTTTAATTGCTTGCCTGTATAATGGTGTGTTTAATTTAATTGTTTTCCTAATACATTGTTCTGGTCTATAACTCGATACGGCGTATCCACTTCCATTGGATTCGGGCGGTATCCAACTTCTGTCCCAATACAAACGTATTATTTAATCGGATTAATACGGCGTATCCACTTCTATTGAATACGGCGTATCGATCATCTGGAACAAAATCAAAATCTTAGTTTTTATATTTGATTTTCGTGCTAAATTTTTTTCTAACCTAAAAAAGCCTATCCTACTGATTGTTTATCCCTTGTTTCAGGTAGTGCATGACAAGGAGTTCAACAAACAAAATATTCACACCTTTCGAAGAACCAGAACGAGAATTTCAATCATCTAGGAAACACTTCAAGACACTAAGTCTTGACGAATTAAGATCGCCTGATTTCAATTTATTTTCTGACCAAGAATACTCGGAGGAAGAAGTTGCGGGAACAATGGCGGAAACCATGGAGCAATATATGAGCAAAACTCGAGACGACTATGGATCGGGAATTGCTAGGCCTAAAATTGAAGACAATGATAACTTTAAACTAAAGGGCCAAATTCTCAAGGAACTACGTACCAACACCTTCAGCGGTTCGGATCATAAAGATGCGAACGAACACATTGAGAAAGTTCTTGAGATCGTCAATCTATTCCACATTCCAAATATTACTATAGACCAAATGATGCTTAGAGCATTCCTTATGTCCTTAACTGGAGCCATAAGCCGTTGGCTAAGAAACGAACCAACTGGTTCAATTACAACTTAGAGTGGTCTTAAAACAAAATTTTTGAACAAATATTGCCCACCTGCTCGAACTGTAAAGAAAATGGAGGAAATTAACAACTTTCAGTAAGAACCAGATGAAAACCTTTACCAAGCATTGGAGCGATTTAAAAAACTCTTGATGAAGTGTCCTCAACACTATTTAACGGAGATGCAAGAGGTAATCTTGTTCTATAATGGATTGGGAATTCCTACTCGACAGATTCTTGATTCAAGAGGTGCAATACCATCTAAGACTGCTGCTGATGCAAAGGTAGCCATCCAAGAAATGGCTAAATACTCTCAAAAATGGCACAATGGAACATCTAGGTCAAGAAGTACTGAAACTTCTGACGGATTGGCAGCTATACAAGTACAACTCAATAATCTTGGAAGAAAGATCAAGAAAGTGAATGAAAAAGTCTATGCTGCTCAAGTTGGATGCGAACAATGCAAGGGACCCCATTACACCAAAGATTGCCCACTAAAAGAAGAATGGAAAACCCTCAAAAAAGCTCACTACACGCAATTTGGTGGACCTTTTCAAGGAAGGGGATATAGAGCAGCAGCTTTGGGATTCTATCAAAGGAACAACACAAATCCTTCGTACCAAGAACGAAGGAAATCTATGGAAGATACCTTGAACAAGTTCATGAGTGAATCAGCAAAGAGACATGAAGAAAACTCCAATTTGATTAAAGAAATTCGAGCTTCGACGGATGCTGCCATTCAAAACCAAGGAGCATCTATTAAAACTTTGGAAATTTAAATCGGGCAAATGAGCAAGGTACTACAGAAAAGAGGATTTGAAAGTCTACCTAGCTCTACTGAAGCGAACCCGAGAGATCAAGTCAAGTCGATTTCAACTACTATTGAAGTTGATTCATGCCCGATACGCCGTATTGGATCTTCCCAATATGCCGTATTCACTGGACAGAACCGTATACTGATGTACGAGACAAGAAAAATGGCGATTCCGTTTCCATGTCGTTTGAATGGTGACTACTGTGAAGAAAAGAAGGGATCATATGGACCACAATTCTCGGAAGCTTACTCTGAAGCTTCGCATATCAATAGTTCCATACCTAGAAAGGAGAAAGACTCAGGGAGTTTCACTTTACCTTGCTTAATGTATGCTTCAAAAATGCCCTTGTTGACTTAGGAGCAAGCGTTAGTGTTATGCCTCTCTCGACCTACCTTAACTTAGGTTTAGACGAATTAGCTCACACTAAGTTAACAGTTGAATTAGCAGATAGGACTGTGAAATATCCAAAAGAAATAGCTGAAAACGTGCTAGTAAGAATTGGTAAATTTACTTTCCCCGTTGACTTTATAATTCTGGATATGCCCGAGGATATCAAAGTGCCTTTGATCCTTGAAAGACCATTTTTGTCTATCGTCCGTGCTAAGATTAATGTTTATAAAAGAAAGCTTACTTTAAGGGCCGGGGAAGAAAGGATTGTTTTCACAAGTGTTAAACCTGCTAGTAGTTTAATTAAGAGTCATACACTTAAGTTTAAGATAAAAGAATGGAACTTTATTTAGAAGCTAGGCTTATAGGAGATACTTTGGTGTTAAATAGATCATTAGACCCTTTCTTGGAAGATTACATTGAATTAAATGATCTAAATGAACCAATTGAGCTTAGGAGAAATCAAGGGGTGATGATTTAATGCCCACCAATGAGGAGGTGATTGTAATGAGAATTTAGAACTAGGGATGATGAACTTGATACTGGAATTGATGATTACCCTAGTTATTGTTGACAGATAAGAAGATCCATATATATTGTGCTCACAACTTAAAATTTTCATGCATGATAGGATTTGAATTTACACACGCTAACTTTTTCCCATATTGTATGTCAATGTAAATGTTCCAAAAAGTTTCATAATACTATAAATGACAGATAAGGATGGTGTACAAAGGATAATGTTAATAGGAATCTTTAATAATGTGTGTGCCTATATGGATGCTTATCGTGATGAAGGAATGGGCGATGTTATTCTTGGCGAACCATTTTTAAGAGAAGTTGGAATTAAAACAAAACGGTTCAAAGGGATGATTACCATTTACGATGGTGATGATGAAGTAACTTACCAAATGGTGCGATCACGTCCGAGGTTTAAACACCATACTAATGAACAATGCAACAAGATCTCGCCATTACTGAAGGTAAGTGAAGAGGATAAGATGAATAGAATCTTGCATTCATACCAAAAGCTTAAAGGGTTCTACAAAGGAGTATTGAACTTAGGACCCGATTACATCCGAGATGCAAAGACGGAAGAATGGCTCACACACGCGCTACATTAGGTGCCATGAGATAGAATAATGAAGAAAAGCTGAAGAAAAGTCTAACTTAAAGACTTCACTGTAAACAAAAATGCTTCTCGGGATACAACCTGGAATGTTATTTAATTCTATTGAGTCCTGTCTTCCCAGACATCAATACGGCGTATCCGTTCCATACCATACGGCGTATTGATTGTCTGGACGTTATCAGTCTTTACTTTTTATGCACTTTAAAAACATTTTTGTCAGTTCTGGCAATACGGCATATTCACCAGACTGACTTGTATTTAGTTTGTTTAGTTTAGTTTAAATTAACCATAGGTATCAAGATAGGAATACACATGTTTTTCATAGGTTTTTCCTACAGGACATCGTGAAACGAAATATCGACGATTTTCCCGGAAGCGAGAATTTACAAAATCTAGAGATCTTGAAATAACACAACCCATGTTTTGAACGCTCTTGTATCCTTCAAGGCGTTGGTTCATCGCACCATCGCTTGCCTTCCTATTCATAACTCACTACTGCGAGGTACTATGTTCCCGCGCAAAATATAAGGGGAGCTATTCTCATTCTAATTTTTAATATACCCGTACCTTTATTGTTCTCATCTATACTACGAGCGAGTTGTATAATTTCAAGTGGGGGGTAGATTAGAATGTTTATTTTCTTATTTCTTCCAAATCAATCCACTGATCTAAATTTAAAAAAAATAAAGCATGCTTCTGTGAAAGTACATGTACCATAACCCGCACATTATAACCCTTGTTAGATATTGTCGTGAACCGTGAGGTAAGATTTAATTTAACCTTATCCCGTTACCAAATGTTTACCAAATTTTCACAGAAAATATGAGCTGTGGTCAGTGATGTTGTAGACTTTAGAACTTGGCTTGGTATATCTATTCGAGACCACAATGATAAGTACTATGGATTTAGATGGAGTAACTTGTTTAAATTGGTAAATTTTAGGATTACACCCAAATCGCCTTTACATGTTGCTTATTAACTAACTACATTGGTTAGTTAACCCCCGTATAAACCCTTTGTTTACTCTCATTTTAAGAGTAAGATACCCCTAGAACAACAGTAGTTGCCAATCTTTTAGGAACTACACTAATATGTGTTTTGTTACCAATCGTTACACTTGCCTACCCTATTAGATTAAGTTTATTTTACAGTTGCTCGTTTGCTTAAAGGTGTACAGTTTGTATTTTCATCGAGTTATTGTGTTAAAAAAATTCTTCTTTGGTACGGTTGGAAGAAACTCTTGCACATTGCAAATGGGAATGTATATTATAGTCAAAACTCATGTATTTTTACTACCATCGCAATTATTGGTACGTCCGAAGAATGAAGGAATTATCCGGAATTATTATGATCGTGAAGATGGTGAAACTACACCGAGTTTTGTAGTATAGTGTTAGCAAAAAAAAATCAAAAAAAATTAGAAAAATCGCAACAAAAAAAGAGAAGGAAAGTTTGAAGATAATCGTTTCGCAACTACCGAAGGAATTACACGAAGGATCGATTATTCGTTGATACAAATCGACGATGTAGAGTATTGTATAAAGTGAAAGATATCACCACTTGCCTTGTAAAGTATGTAAAGTATGGGATGATTGGGAAGTTGACCGTTACGGGAACGCCAAGAGTTCGAGACTCGAAATACTTCATGAAACAAATGTTGCTAGCAAAACAAGATGAGGCTGGAGTAATTCTTATCGATGAGCAGAATAATTTTCTCTTTGCTGATGCTTCAAGGATGGAAGAAATTGAAGAACTCAGTGCAAACATATGGTTAATGGCCAGAATTCAACCAGCTGATAACACTTCTGATGCTGGGCCAAGCTATGATTCTGCATTTATAAGTGAGGTACAATCTTCATCCAACACTGAAAATGAAGAACAAATGTATCCAACTCATACTAAAATTATTAACAGTACTATTGGTGATGATCAAATTGATAGCGATATTATATTTGATTCACCTAATGGAAATGTTAATAGTGGCAATATTAAAAAAGAGACACATGTTCCTGATCTATGTGCGTTAGAGTAATTAGCTAAAAATGCATATCAGGAAGCTGAAAAACAACAAATATTTTCTCAAAAAGTTCAAACAAAAAACTCGACTGCTGGACTAGTCAATTGAGTTGTAATAAGAAAGGTTCGGATTTTGGAACATAAACGGGGATAATAATTATCATCTAACGAATGTTTGAGGCCGATAACGAGCAAAACATTTAGTAAACATGCCCTAGTCCAATTTGTTCGCGTGATCAGATATCATTCGAGATCTAGAAAAACAACGAGATAAAGTAGATTTAGATGTCAAAGTTTAACAACGGCAAATGGGGAACTTCAAAAGACTCATTCATTTTAAAAAAGAAAAATGACGTGAAAATGAGGATAAATATACTGACACTGTTCTTGATTTGAGCCAAACTGAAAAAGAATGTTGATATAATTTGAACTTGGCAATCCTTACAAGGAATGTTTATGCTTGGACCAAAGCCTTGTATATGTATGATCAGCAATTAAAACACTGGTTTGCTGGCGTCCCGGCAATCATTATACTCAAGCAAGCAATTTCACAATGTCCAAAGTTATATCTTGCCTCTAGTTTAGGTATTCAGAGATTTCTTTGCATGTTAGAGATACTGAGGACACTCTTGATGATGCTTCCAAAAGTCAACAAAAAGTGTACAAAAAAATGAATGATCCAATTGCTGTTGCAAATAAACAAGATTGTTGGGACAATGATTTATGCACAATTAAATGCTCTCTATAGACTGTTCCTCAAATAGAATTTCTGCTGAGCAATAATATTTTTCCATCTTTTTTATTCCTTTCTGATAAGAATTCAATGCAACTCCTTCTATCTCAGCATCAATGCCGAGTGAGTCACCTTTGATCATTGAATTAGATAAAATAAAAAAATTGTTTTCAAAGGTTGTCTGAAATTAATTTAAATGAACTGTACAAAGTGCATGCTTGCTCTTTTATACGTTACTGAGAAATACAACTCAATGATTTTTGTCAAGATCAACTCAATCCAATTGTAAACGAGTTGTAGTTTCTAAATTTGAATTCTTTAAGGACACTGTTTAGAGGATATAAAAGATATAAAGTGTTTTTTTGAGTCTACAGAAAGTGAACTTTGTGAACTAGAGAAGCAAAATGATTTTTTGAAAGATCAACTTTTGGAAGTATCTCTCAAGCATGAAGTTGAATTAAGTGTGTTGCTAAATCATGAATGTGTAGACAATTCACTCCATGCTGAAATTGAACAACTTAAAAAGAAATCCATCGAGATTCAAGAGGGTTTGCAAGCAAGAATAAAAATTCTTGAAAAAGATGTTCAAAGGTGTGAAAAGCAAAGTGTTGATTTTAAATTAAAGTTACAACATGAAAAAGAAAAACATAAATGGGATTCAAGTTTTAAGAATAAAAAAAAATCCTCTTGATTATTCTTGGATTTCAAAAATGGAAAAACTTGAAGATGAGAACGTGTCTTTGGATTTAACGGTGCAATCTTTGATAAAAGAACGTGACAATATCAAATTAGAATATCAAAAGCTATTTAATTATCAAAAGTCACGGTCTCAAACTCAAACGAAATGGGACAAATTAATTGCTCTATGTCTCTGAGGAAAAATATGCATATTGGTGATATTCGTGCTGTGAATCAGGAAATCTGTTGTTTACATATCAGAATAAAATCTAGAACTGGCAAATGCACAGAAAAAAGGGTAATATGTAATACTTAAGTTTGACAAGACAAATGGTTCTCAACCTCTTCTTTGTGTCACACCATTAAACAAACACGTTATTCAAAAGAAAACGGATGTTCAAAAATCAAAAGAAAACCATGTCGTGTCAAAACCAGTCACTTTACAGACTTCACCTGCCAAACAAAGCGGAGTGAATTCGAACAAAAATGTCATAGCACCTGGAATGTACAAAGTTGTCACAACTCATGAATCACAAACAAACGAGGCTAAGCATGATTTATCTTCTACAGGAATGAATGTTGCATCTAGTGTTAGAAGACCAATGAATAGAGATTCACATGTCAAGAATAGTGTCTTAGCTAACTCTAAGAAGCCAGCAAAGAAAGTAGCAGTTTACGTTAGGAAAAATAAGCAAACAGATATCACATCTGAAAATGTTATCTCAAACAAAGAGAATGTAATTGATGTTGATGTTGCAAACGCTTCTAAAGCGAAAACTTTGTTATGTGTTTCTTGTATGCAAAATGTGCTTATTCCATGCCATGATAATTGTTTTGCAAATTATAAATTGAATGTGCATTCGAATGTTCGTAGAACCTTATCCACTAAATCTAGAACACCAAAATCTTATGATACTACTTATGTAGTTCACAAGACTAGGTTTTCTAAGGAGTCGACACTATCTAAGTCTTTAGATACTACTTATGTAGTCTCCAAACCTAAGATTGATGTCGGAAGTACCTCAAAAGCTAACGATAAGGTTTCTAGTACAAAGAAAAGAAATTTACAAGATAAGTCTTTAAGCACATACATGAAGAACAAGATTCGAACTAGTCGAATCTGGCAAAAATGGTTTGAATCAAAACCAAATGTTGTTTGGTCTCCTATTAACACAAAACCGAATGGTCAGAATAGTCGTTCATCTGAAAAACAATCGGTCTCTGTTAAGAAATGCCAAAAGTTCAATATAGACCCAACATTTGTCATAGACCCAATGAACCAATCATAGCCACTCATTTTTTCATCAAAATAAAATAACCTCACTTTTCACCTCTTTTTTTAAAAATTAAATATCTCAACACCAGTTAATCGTAGCAAAAGAAAACCATATCATCGCGACGAGAATTAAATTATTTTCTATAGGATGGGTGACACTATATTACTTTTCGACGAACTTTTTTTTATTGGGGGATTTTATGAAGGATTTACGATTTTATGAAATCATATATGATTTTGAAATCATATTTGATTTTATGAAATCATTACTATTGTGTCGTTGTAGAATCCTATATGATTCGTCTTACGAATCATATATGATTAAGCTAATTCGTGACTTGAAACAAAATTGAAAAATGTTTGTCGGAATCCACAAATCATTATATTGTTTTTTTTGTAACTTATATGATTTTATGTAAATCTATAGCATGTTATGAAATATATATGATCCGGTTATACGAATCATATATGATTTCGTTTATAACGTAATCATTTTATGATTTTGCAATTTCGTGACTGAAAAAAAATCAAAAAAAAGTTCCTCGATAGTATATCGTGTCACCCGTTCTACTGAAAGATAAAAAAATACGCGTCGCGAATGGTGTATTTTTGGCGTGTGACGATTTAGAGTTTGTAAGATATTTTATTTTTAAAAAAAGGTGGAAAATGAGTTTTTTTATTTTTGATGAAAAAATGAGTGGCCAGAATTGGTTCATTGGGTCTATGACAAATGTTGGGTCTACATTGATCTTAACTCGTTAAAAAATGGGTAGTCAAATTGCCTACTTGTCCATGTGCTGTTTCTTCTTGTGTTGCAGGTAGTTCAGATTGTTCTGTGGATTGTTGATAGTGGTTGTTCAAAGCATATGATGGGTGATCGATCACTGTTGAAAAATTTCATTGAGAAATTCATGGGCACTGTTCGCTTTGGAAATGATAATTTTGCAGCAATCACAAGCTATAGTGATTATATACAGGGCAATATTACTATTTGTCATGTATATTATGTTGAAGGCCTTGGACATAATCTCTTTAGCGTTGGACAAATTTGTGATGGCGATTTAGAAGTGGCTTTTTGTTCTAAGACATGTTATGTGCGTAATCTGGAGGAGAAGATTAGTTACAGGCGTCGCAATCAAATTTTATTAAACTATCTCCATTTCTGAATGCTGCTTCTTCACCCGTTTGTCTAAGTCCTAAGGCAACTTCGATAAAGTCTCGGTTATGACACCGCGAGTCTCTACATCTTAATTTCGGTACATAAATAGATATTACCAGATTTGACTTGGTTGTGTCTTCCAAAGTTTAAATTATGGAAAAGATCACTTTTGTTTATGCTTGTGAAAAGAGAAAAAAGCAAGAAAGATTCTCAGTCACTTCAAATTAGTTTCAAGTGATCACTCCAAATTGGCATACTTTCATTGGATTTATGCGGTCCAATGCGGGTAGCTTAATTCAATGAAAGAAGTTTATTCTTGTGATCCGTGGATGAGTTATTCTCGATATACATGGGTTACTTATCTTCATTCGATAAGATGAAACACCAGAGATTATTAAAGAAATCATTGCTCAAGCTCAACGAATTATAAAGTCAAAAGGTTGCAAGATTCGTACAGGACACTGGTACTTGAATTCAAAATGCAACTCTTTAAAGCTCATTATGAAAGTTAGGCATCTGCATTAATTTTCAAACTGCTGAAGCCTACAGTAAAATGGCAGTAGTTAAAAGACGTAATCGAACTCTGTTGAAGTGCTTATACCGATGCTTATCTTTTCTCGGCCTACCTGAATATTTCTTTGGGTTGAAGCAGTGGCTAAGCTTGTTTACCTCAAAATAGGTCAATCATTCCTTAATGACATAACAAAACACCTTTATGAGTTATTACTTGGCAGAAAGCCGAATGTTGACTAATTTATGTGTTTGGATCATTGTGTTAATCCAACAATTTGACCGAGATGATCTTGGAAAATGCAAACAGAAGTGGACATTTTTTTTTTATGGTCTTTATTGGGTATTCGGAAACATCAAGAGGGTTTCGAATCTATAACAGACGCATTAAAAAGATTATGGAACCATAAATGTCAAGTTTGACGAGCTCACAGTGATGGCTTTTGAAACACTGTTTAGAACCCGAGCTTTAGCGATCAAAAATCATTAATTAATCAGCAGAAACATTGATTATCCATCTAAAGAAGATTTGGTTAATTTTTTTGTACAATGTATAAAGATTATTTGAGAAGTAGTTTTTTTATACACCCCATCGATTCTGCTGCACAACGACTCGAATTCATGAGACCTCGCCTTTCTACATCTTCAATTATTGTTGACGAACCTGAGGACTCCTCCATTGTGACTATTATCTGATGGAAAAACCTCAAATTCTTTAAATGAGGCTGATGACTTTAAATCATGAAGATTTTGATGATTTTGGATGGCAATTCACAAATTTGTTTCATTAATCTCCACGTCGTGAGAAATTGATTCATCTCAATACAACGGCTCTCAGAAACCATCAAATGTGTAGGAATTTCAACCAGATTACAACCACTTAACTCGCATTTGGATATAAAGATCATCCTCTAGACCAATTTATTGGTGACCATCCAAACCAGTCTAGACTGCACGGCTACACACAGATTTTGAGGTATGCATGTATCGCATAACAGTCAAGCAACTATTGAACCAATAAATATCAAAGAGCTTATGGCAGACAAGTGGATTGAGTCTATTGCAAGATGAGTTGAATCAATTGAGAGACTTCAAGGTTTGGGAACTCGTCTACGACCAGAAGAAAGAATGTTATTGCTCTCCAATGGCTCTGAAGAACAGTGTGATGCTGAGAATATTGTAGTTTGGAACAAAACTCGTCTTGTGGCTAAAGGATACAAGCAGGAAGAAGGCATTGATTTTGAAGAGTCATTTGCTCATGTTGCTCGTCTTGAGGCTGTTCGGATGTTTATTGCTTATGCTGCTCATAAGAATATCACAATCTTTCAAATGGATGTCAAAACGGCTTTTCTCAATGGTCCTTTGAAAGAAGAAGTCTATGTCAGCCAACCTGAAGGGTTTATTGATCCAGAAATTTCCGATCAACGTCTATAGGTTGAAAAAAGCTCTATACGGTCTTAAGCAAGCACCTCGTGCATGGTATGACAAATTGTCTTCTTTTCTAATTGAACATGGGTTCACTAAAGGTATTATTGACCCGACTTTGTTCACACGACGTCACAGGGGAGACATATTACTTGTTCAAGTATATGTTGACGACATTATTTTTGGTTCAACAAATCCAGATTTTTCAAAACGTTTTGCAAACCTAATGAAAAATAATTTTGAAATGTCGATGATGGGTGAACTAAAGTTCTTTCTTGGACTTCAAGTTCATCAATCTCCCCGTGGCATATTCATAAGTCAGTCACAATATGCAATTGAGTTGTTAAAGAAACATGGTTAAAAATGAATGTGTCTCAATGAGTACACATTGGAAAAACTAGAAGAACGGATGTTGATTTGAAGGCACTCTACTAATCAAACGGATTATTCGTCGTGTATGTAGGAGGGCTAATGTACCTAACAGCTAGTCATCCAGACATTGCTTTTGCTACTTTTGTATGTGCTCGTTATCAAGCACGACCTAAGGTCAAACACCTCAAAGAGGTTAAACGGATCTTTCGATACATAAAACAGACTATTACTTTGGGCCCTATGGTATCGAAGGATTCTGGATTTAATAATTGCCTATTCAGATGCGGACCATGCTGGATGGAAAGATGATTGTAAGCAAAAAAAAACAATCAAGGAGGATTGCAATTTCTAGGTGGAAAGCTCGTGAGTTGGAGTTCAAAAACAAGATGGTACTGTGATGTCTTATGCCTGATTTTTTTTTTTTCTTTTTTTTTTTTTCAGGTCTGATATGTTTCTTGTATACATTGCTAGTGCAAAGTTATTTGGATGCGAACTCATACAGCTTAGACTATGGATACAGTAACAATCAGATTCGATCGTACTGTGAATCAGGAGTGCAATTACTATCATTTTACTTTTTCTATCGTGCAATCCGGTTCAGCACTTATGACTATGCATATTGACATACGATATCATTTATTAAAGAACATGTTGAGAAGGGTAATGTGGAAATTATTTTGTCAGGACAAATAACCAACTTGCGAATCTATTTTACTAAAGGCTTTCCAAAGAACTCTTTGAGTATCTGCTTCATCGCATTTGGTTGAGATGTATGACTCCAACACAGTTGGAAAGCCTGACAAAGTTATCTTCTTGAAAAGATCATTACATCAAATATATGTAACAAAATTTCAAATACAAAAGAAAAATGAAAATTCAAAATCAAAAAAGATTTGTATATTTCTTTATAAAAAAAAATAAATAAAAATAATAATTTAAAAGATTCACATGATTGATTTTATGATTCTAAATTATTTTATAAAAAGCTTTCAATTGAAAAATGAATCATAATTGCGGGGGGTAATTGAAAAATAAAATTATTCAATATAACATCATTTCTCCTGAAATAATAAAAACAATGATCTCTCAATAAAGAATTTGAAATATGATATATTTTTTCAAGGGGGAGTTTTATTAAAAACTCAAACATTTTATTTTTCTGACATGTGCTGGAGTATATTTTATTCCAAGGGGGAGTTTTTGATAATGGTGGACAAATTTTGAAATGACTTCATTACTCGAGGGGGAGTTTTTGAAAAAATCAAAATCAAAATTCAGAGTGTAAAACTAAAGGGACTGAAAGTGTAATTTTTGAATCTTTTTCGGTTGCTATAAAAGGAAGAAATGTTTTTCATTTTAACTTTTCTTTTACCGAGTCATCTTATCGAGTTTGAGTAGAAAATCAACGAAAGTCTTTCGAGTTCATTACAACGATTACAACTACTTTTCTTACTCAAACGTAAGTTGGCATGATTTGTGGTTCAAATAATACATGTGTTTGCATTATCGAGTTTACACTCGGTAATATTTAGGATTACCGAGTTTGTGTTTTGTATGATTTTATTGCACAAGATTGAAATCAAAGACGATAATAAACAATGTTTATGAAGAAATAAGTGATAAATAGCTTAGGAATGGTTAACTAGTCGCTGAAATTGAAATTCGGAAGTGTATGATGTTTATCGAGTTTGATTATTATCGAGTTTGATTGTTTGTCTACTGTTTGGAGTCTGAAAAATGATAATAGAACATAAATCGAATCGAATTTGGTTTTTTCATAAGTTAAAATGATTCATTGTTTATCTAGTTTGTGAAACTCAGTAATAGTCAAATAGTCAAACTCGGAAGGGTCAAAAAGTCAAACTCGGTGGTGTCAAAAAGAAAAAATTTAGTAAAATGCGTTTGTGGAAAAGTAAAGTTGTATTGAGAAAGAAATAATTTTGATGATTAATGATTATGATGATTAATGCTTGAATGTCTGTGGAACAAAAAGATCAGTTTCTCATGTGTGGTGAAAACATCAAATAATTTTGAGAAAGAAATCAAGTTTTTATGAATTCTAAGCTGTGGGTCATTTAAGATTCTTATTTGTAATTGTTTGTGGACTAAAGTCATGTCCGGTTTCGGCGTTTTCTGTTTTTTCTTCCAATGTAACAGAATGAGTGTGGGTTGACTTAGTGTCCATTCAATTATTGAATTAGATATGTTTGTCTTCATTGTTTAGAAATCATGACAAAAAGTAAAAGTGAAAAGTTTTTTTATAAACTTGAATCTGCAAAATCCAAATCTTAATGTTATTTCAAGTGGACTAACGTCATGTCCGGTTTTGGAGTTTTCTGCAATGAACAGAATGAGGAGTGAGTGACTTAGTGTCCATTCAATTGTGGGTTTGTGATTACAAGCTTCTATGTTATCCTTATAAAGAAAGTTTTTGTCAAATGTTTCTGGAATCAAAATCTGTTATTGTGTCAAAATGATACTCTTTCAACAAAACAATTTTAGAAGTTGAATAACTTTTCTTTATTTTTTAGAAAAAGAGTCTTGATTAAAATCTAAATGATAAATCTTCATCATTCTTGAAAGAGTATCATGTCACAAGAATTTCTGGTGAGGATTTTCTAAAACAGAATGAGTGAGCAAAATCCATACGGAAAAATAATCAATAGTGTGTTCGAAAAAGAATTGCCAAAACACGCAAAAATGATAAATCAAAGGAAAAATTCGAATAAAGCGCTATGGCATGTGCTAGAAAAAAGCAAGAACGAGCACATAGAGAAGAAACTGATCAAATATGTTCAATAAGGAATGCCAGATACATATCAAAACAGACAGAGTGGGAAAAGACAAATATGTCAAAAGAATTATTTGTTACCTAACATCTACCATTTTAATCATTCAGTATTCATCGTGGCTCAACACCAACATGCCAGATGATGTTATCCAGAACGAACTGTATTCCTCTGAACAAACGATATGACTTATGGATGCACAAGAAGTTGATCTTGATATGTAGTGTCCACCCGAAGCAAAAATAATGATCGAATATCATAAGAATCATACCTTTACGATTAGTTTTGTGCTTCTTCTCCTTGTACCATGGATTTATATGGCAAATTCTAGCATACTTTGAAGGAATACGGATCAATGTATAGCTCTAAGTTTTATGCTTGACTAGAAAGAGCTTTCTCTTTCACTGGATGACTTCTGGACAATCTTTCGCTTACCCACAAGCAATGACATCAATCACAAATTCATTCGTGCCACCACCATCATTTTATGACATGGTTCCATTCTGATAAACAACAATTTGGCTTTACAGGTATCTAAGAATCATCAAGCTTTAAGACATGGGTCGTCTGCAACCATGGCAAACCGTTATGCAAGATATTTTCCAATTGCTGGGACAAAACGTGTCATCGTTGGGATCAACCGTCGTTGTAGATATGCAAATGATGTATTGCTTTGTCAATAACATTCATGTGGATTATGCGGAGCTGCTATGGGAAGGACTTTACTATTCTCTTCATCATCCAACATCTTCGATTCCTTATCCAAGATTTACAAAGATCATCATTAGTCATTACATGACTTGTTTTCCTGACATTTCAAGACGTGCTCGAGACATGTATCACAATCTGCAAGATGATGACATAATGAAAAATATCTTTAATTCAGGGAGACACAAAGATAAAGTTGGCATGCAAATTCCAGATTGGATGATCACTGAAGAGATGAAGCACACGGAGCATTATAGGATGTATGCGGAGGTGTTTGGGTTAGATGTTCCTCTGACTCAGTCACAACCGACTGAGTCTACCCAAGGAACGCATAGGACACCTAGCGCCCCTAGGTCACCTAACCCTAAAATGGATACAGCAGAGTCAAGTGCTCCAAAATGATCAACTGTGATTCATTTTTGTCTTCCTGAAAGGAGATCCACACGTCTTACTCCACCAGCTCCAGTGCCAACTGTTGATAAAGCAGATGAAATGATTTTACAAGATACATTACAAGTAAGTCTTGCTGAGCACAAAAGTCGAGAAGAGCAAGAAGCTAGAGAAAATGTGGAACTGGTCAACAAGCACTTGGCATCTGAAGATATTGAAAAGATGATGGAAGGGTTAGAGAATGTTATTGATGATAGTTTACCCCCTAGGAATGATGAACCAAATATTCTCGGCACTAGGCTAGAGCCTAGGAGTGATAAGGAAAGTCCGAAGGTGGAGATCACTAATGATGAAGAGGTGGAAATTACTAATGTTGTCATACCTGTCAATGTTAATGAAGAGGAGGATGAAATAACTGATGAAGTGTATGAATTAAAGCGAAGGGAGAAAGGGAAGATCATAGAGGAGTCTAGGAGTACACCATTCCCCACACCAATTAGATCTCCTAGGACTCATACTAATCTCGTATCTTCGGATACTGAGAAACTCCAGGAATTGACGGTAACCGATACTCAAACAACATCATCATCAAGATCACACAACACCAAATTGTCTAAAACAAATCGACTTCTATCATTATTCAAAGCCAAACCTGCTCGGTTCAAACGATACAAGAATTTCTTTCAGGAGTTACAGGGACGTTATACATATTTGTTTGGACATCTCAAAGAGAGATTTTTGTCAAGGAAGTCATTCGATATGCTTGCTGATCATCTCCAAGAAGTAATGGTCGAATCATTACCCACTATGGTATACACGCATATTAAGGAGCAAGTGAAAAAGCAAGTTCTTAAGTAGGTTAGAGATCAAGTTCTAGTGTATGTTGCGGAAGGGATGATTATGAAAGGACAAAAGACTAAAGAAGAGATGGAACGAATGATTGCTAAAGCTATTTTACAAGAGCCTAGGAATATACAGGCTGAAATCTCCTCACAAATTTAGAAAGTAATTGACCATCACATTCCTTCTCAAGTTGATGCGTCAGTGAGAAGTTATATGTCTAGTCACATCCTTCATGTTCATCCAACTCAATCACAAACACTCTCTGTTCCAGAAAAACAATATCAACTGTATCTTTCCATGAAAAACGATCCTTAGTTACAGCAACAAGATATAGCAATATGGCTTGCGCTTCAGACGAAGTTTAAGAATCTTCAGGTACTACAAACTACATGTAGACCATTTGCCGTTCGCCCAAGAGATCAGGACGATCCTCATGATGATGCTTATCCTGATGGGGAGAATAGTGCAAAGCGGCAAAAGACATCTGAGTATGAAGCATATGTGTCTGGAGAGTCATCATCTGGACAAGTCAATGAAGAGGAACGAGGTCCATCAACTTCAGGTAATAAAGAGCAAGTCGATGATTATGATTTTTGGACTGATTCTTATGCTTCAGATGATGATGAAATACCGACGAAGCAAGTGTCACAAGATATTAGAGAAGAAGTATCATTGACTATTAATGAAGCAAAGTTAAAGAAAATGGCTGATGAGATGTTGAGACAAAGATGTACTTCAGGAGATGAGCATCAATATCATATTGATCAGATGAAGAATTTCTTGAAAAGTGACATTGTTTAGGAAAGTAGAAAGGAAATTCTTGTTTCTCTACATCCACGAAAGACCACACCTCTTGTTCAAAGCTGCCAAAGAGATCCTGAAGCTCCAGCACTATCTCTAATAAATCAAGATCTTTTGTATCTAAAGAAAGGAAGTTCAGGACCCGAGAAGATAGTATTGTCACTTCACAAGTTTCCTGCAATTATTTTCAATGATGATGATATTGAAGAACGAACTTCCAGATGGGTAAATAAGTGTGTTAAGAAATTTAATCCTTATGCTCGATATGGTGTTGAACATTGGAAGAATCCTCATGTGGAGATCTTTTATATAAAGAAACAAAAAGAGCCTGGAAAACCAAAGGAAGAGGTTTATTCAAATTCAAAGATAATTTAAGTTATCAAGACATACTGGGAATTGGGTCATGAACACAAGTTTATCACATAAATAGTTGAAAGAAGAGCTAATGAATGCATTGTGTCGATTATTAAGCCTGATTACAAGAATCTCAATAAGAATGATATTGAGGATATGTATTTGCTGATTATGAATGGCAAGGTCCCCGACTATGCAGAAACAGGGTTGCTATGGTCTTTATTAGTATTCATCAAAAGTTCAGTGATATGGGAAAGAGTGCATGATTTTCAACTTGGAATTGAAAGTTATCAACAGAAAGTTAACCTCACTGCGCCAACAATATCTTTCCCAGGATTTGAAAAGCACAAAATGTTCTCCATTATCTATGAGCCCGTGCATGGAATCATATACAAGAATAGCAAGAAAGAGAAAAGGGTGATGAGACATTCAGAGATTCATAAGTTTTGTGATGCAACGTTGAACAGAGTATTAGAAGTATTAAAGAGATACAATAATGATGTTAAGTATGGATATGTACAAAGAGAACTCACCGATGATGAAGTTGAGTATCTGAAATTGTTTGAAGAAGAGATTGAAGTAAGATTGAAGTATCGTAATTGTTAGGTTCATAAAAAGTGTCGATTATGTGGTTTAGTTATATTTAGTTAATAGTCTTAATTTTGTTTAGTATAAAGTAGCTTATAATAAGTTATATTATGCTAAAAGAAAGAAATAGCATAATTACCAAAAATTATGGACTAGAAGTGAAAAATAAAGGAAGGGAAGGCTCCTTCCTTCTCCTATAAATACCCCTCTAATGATGCCTTGTAATAAACATTTCCCTTTTCCCTCAATTTATAACATTTGAAATTTGAATATTTTCCCTCCTCTACTATTCTCTCTAAGCTTCCATGGTTGATAATGTATGATTCAAGATAAACAAGACCTATCAAGTGGTATCATACGCCATTAGAGAATACGAGTGAGTCGATTTGTGAGTTTTTTCCACGTCCGAGAACGATAAGATGAAATTCGGTGGATTCGGTTGAAGCATTTGAGCTCTCGATTAGCGTTTTGGAAGCGGTTTTGAATAATTGAGCTGTTTCGTTATGGATTTGGTGATGGATTACCGTGTTTCAGCATTCTCGGAAGTGTATTAGTATTCTTGGATCATTTATCTACATTCTCGGAAGTGGTTTTTATATTTTCGAATAATTTTTCTTATAGTTTTAATCAGAAAAATATTGTAATAGATATATACACATTTTCAGTTCTATCGAAAATCGTATATTAGGAGATAATTGATAAACTCGGTTGAAGATCGAGTTTCATAACTTTTCATAAATTTTCGGTTTTATCGAAAAGTGTGAATAAGGACTTAGTGAATTTACTCTCGGAAATACGCTTACAAAGTATTAAAATACCACAATTTCATAGTTTTATCGTAAATTGGGATTTTGAAAAACAAATTCGTCAATTTTTAAAAAACTCAGAAATTAAAATTCGGTTTTATTGAATTTGAAGTTAGATGTGTTTTTGGATTATCCAGTCATCATAAATTTCGGTTTTATCGAGTTTGTGGTAATTGATAATTCATAGTCTTCAAATTTTTCTAAACTCGGTTCTATCGAGTTTGATATAATTGATTTTTAGATTAAGAGTATTTCCGAATTTAAAACGTTTTTAGTGTACCGAGTTTGTTAGTATTTTTTCCGAGTTTAGTTCTGTTCGAGAAGTGTACCGAGTTTCATACTACCCCCTTCCCATACCACAACACACACACCACCATCCAACACAACCCACATTCACACTGGTCGGCCCCAGACAGGAAAACTCCCACTCAACTAACACAGCCCCCACTCGTGTGAGGACAACAACACAGACCAAATGCAACCCCCAAAAACCACCCGGGCGACACACCCCCAACACCCCCCCCACAAAAAAAACAACAAAACCATAAACACCCACCACAAACCACAACCCCCACCACCCCCCAAACAACCCACCCACCCACCAATACCGACAAAAGAACAACACCAACCTTCTACACACACACAAACCCCCCCAATACCCAAACCCAAACAACACCCCCCCCCAACCAACCCACCCAACCCACAACCCCCACCCCCCTCTCACACAACCCCCAATCCCCCCTTAACCAAACCCAACAAACCCCACAACCCACCGTCAACCACTCCACCCACAGCCAAACAAACACACCCAAACCCACACCACATCCACGACACCGACACACCACACACCAAACGCCAACTACAAAACCACCATACCACCAAACAAGAACAACACTCGCAACAACCTAAGTACACAAACCACCCCACCCCACCACACCCCAAAAAACCACACCAAAAACCAACGAAAAACACAAAAACAACACCCCCACACAAAAAACCCACCAAAACCACAAAAACCACACTACCGCCCAAAAACAACCCCTCGGACCCAACCTCCCCCCACCCCGCACCCTCAGACCCCCACCACCACCACATACAAACCAACCCAAAGCCCAACAACACTCAACACCAAACCACCAACAACACCACACCACCCCCCACCCCCCAATCAAAACTCAAACCAAAAACAAAAACCCCCCTCACAACCACCCACCAACAACAACCCCTTACACCAACCAACCAACCAACCCACAAGCAGACCACCCAAGCAACACCCCCCCTCCACACGCCACAAGCACAAAACCACCAAACACAACCCACCACCCCCCCCCCAACTACTAAAACCCCAACAACCAATCAACACATACACAAAACCACCAACCAATCACTCACCATACCACACTCACAACACCCCCCTCAAAAAACTCACACCCAGCACTAAACCCTCTAAACCTCTCCCCCTAACACCCAACCAACCGACCCCAAGCCAATAACAACTAACCCCCACACACTCCACCCCCCTCATCATAGCACCACCACCCACCGCATAATTCTTCTGCCAAAACACCCAGAATACCCCAACCTCTCCCCCCCATCAACCAATAAACCACGACAACCCCCGACAAAACCCAGCAACCAAAACCACCCCCCAAACACACAGACCGCAACCCCCAAGTACCACGACCCACTCGAACACACAAACCCAAACCACCCCACCAACACCAGCATCACTTACTACCCAACCCTATACACCCATCCAAAAACACAAACACACCAAAAACCACACCCACCACCCCTCCTCACCCACACCCAACCACCTCCCACCGCCAGACTAGCACCCTAAACACCCCAAACCACTAAACCACCACCCGACAAAACAACCAACACGCCACACGCGCCCACCCACCAACCCAACCCATCAAACCAACACCACAAATCACCTCCATAAACCCACAAACAAAACACCTCGGACAAATCCCACACAATCCACACTCAACCACTAAAGACACATCTAACACCGTAAAAACTCAGCCCCCCTCACAGCAACACTCACCAACCACCCTCACCCAAAAACCACAACCAACCAAAAAAAACCCAATCCTCCCCCCCAGACTCCCAACCGGGCAAACAACAACATACACATAACAACGCCACCCCCGCCACAGACGCACCTCACGCCCGATACCACTATACCACACTGCCGCCGCCTCACCCACAACAACGCGTCAACCCAACTACTAAACACTACACTAACATTCCACCAAACAAAAAACAACCCACCCAAGAAACACACCCCCCCGAGCCCAACAACCCCCCCAAACAAACCCTCCCCCCAAGCAACACTAACACACCCAAGCCAACGGAACCAAACTCACTAAATCCACAAAACCCACCGACATCCAACACACAATACCACAACCACTCACCCAGACCCCAAACCCAAGCACCACCTCCCCCCCACACACCAAAAACCACACACCAACAAACACAATCCAGCCATAACCACAACCCACACACGGATACCCCTACACCTCCCTAAAACGTCAACAACCACAGCTGAAAATCCTAAACAAACTACAAACAACCCCCCCAAACAACCCCTCACCTCCCCAACTGCCACCACCAACCCCCAAGCCATCACCACAAGCCCAACCAAAACCCACCCCTCCCACCCACACCCCCCCACAAAAACCACAAATATGAGACCCCCTCCCCCCCCAACAAACCCATACACCAAAACCCTTACCAGACCCCTACCCACAACACCATCCAAGCCACCCCCACAAAACCCAATCCAACACAAATCAAAAAATCCCTGACCACACCCCCACCCCCGAACCCTACAACAAACAAACGAACAAACCCACACAAAAAAAAAACCCCCCATCAGCCCAACCCAAAACCACCCAAACCCACCCCGACCACAGCATAAAACCCAAACACCACCAAACAGACTACCCACCCCCTCCAAAAAAACCCCCAACCAACCCCAACCCACCAAACACCACCCACCACCAAACCGCAACCGAGCCCACACCCCAAAACGACCCACACACATCACCCCACCCAGACACCCCACCTACAAACAATCCAACACTACCACACTCAAACCCAACCCACACACCCTGCACCCAAAACCACCACCCAACACACCACCCCACCACAACCCCACCCCCTCCCAACCGACCCCCCCCACACTCCTCTATCACCAACCCCTCAAACACAACACCAATCAGCACCACCCTTCAACCACACCGACAGCGCAGCACTGACCCCACCAAACAAGAAAGAAACTCAACCCACCTCCCACCACTCACCACCACACCACAAACGCACTACCATCAACCCCAAAACACCAACAACATCCCCCCACACCAAACACAAACCCCACACAGCGCCCCCACCCAACGAGCCAGCCTAAAAAACCCCATAACACTACAAACACCCCCACCCCCACACACCACAACCACCAAACCAAAGCCACCCTCAAACTCTGCCGCAAACACCCCAAACAACCTCTCCCCACCCCCACAACCGTCCAACCCATCACAACCCACCCCCACAACCCCCTCTCCCAAGACAAACACCCCCACTCAACCCCAAAATACCACCCATAACCCACAAGACTCCAATCATAAACCCCCACCCCCTCACCACCAAAATCCTCAACAACCCCCCCCCAACACCACTCCCCCCCAGCACCCCCACAAACCAACCACCACCACCCGCGAAAACCCCCAAACCAAACAACCAAAAACACCCTCCAACAACCACAAACACAATTAACCCGACCCCCCACCTCACCGCGCCTAACAAAAACAACCCACACAGAAACCCAATAAATCCGTCTAACCCATCAAACACCACCCACCCGACCAACCCAAACCAACCCCTACATAAACCCAACCCAAAAGACCACCAAACACACCACTCCAAGACACACCCCCCAACAACAAACAAACCCTCACCTCCAGAAAAAACCAAAACCACCCGCCACCACAAACCACCATCACCTGAAGGCCAAAACCAAAACACAACCCAAAACTTCCCACCCACAAGCCCCCAAAACACCACTCCACCACACACCCACAACCCCCCACAGACGATAAAACCCACACCCCACTCCTCCCATCAAAACACCTGCCCGACCCAAACACCGAACACGACTCCCCACCACCCCCCACGCAACCACCCCACCCCCCCCCAACCCCCAAAGCCAAACACCACCCCAAACCCACCCCCACAACACACATACCCACGCCCCCCCCTCACCCAACATCTCCATCCCCAACCACAAATCCCCCAACACCCACCAAAACCACGCCCCCACACTCCACACCCCACCAAACACCCCCCAAGCAAACACGCCGACCACCAACAAACTCCAACCCCCACCCCACACCACGATCAGCACCTACAACAGCCCAATACACCAAACAAAAGCCACGCAGCAAACCCACAAAAAACAAACCACAACCCACCAACAGTACCCACCCATCATCCTCCCAGAAACAACAAAAAAATCCACCCAGACCCCCCCACGCACCCCAAACACCCCAAAAGCAAACAACCCAAAAACCTAAAAAACGCCGCTTCCCCACCCAATTACCGAAAGAAAACAACAACCGCAGTCCACACCTAAACCCCATACCGAACAACGACACCAACCCCACCCGCACCACTACCAACACCAACTCACCCCAACGCAAACCCCCCCCACACCAACAAAACCCCCACAAACGCAATCACTACCAACCACCCGCAAACACCCTAACCCCAAACAAACCACGTCATCCCAACCCCAACAACCGCCCAAAAGACAAACCCCATACCTGACCCCTATCACCCATACCCACACCCCCTCCCCGCCAAACGCCTCCGCTCCTACATCTCCCCGAAAAGAAGACAAACCAATCAAACAACCCCAAACCCAGCAATAACACACCACACTCCCACACCCGCCTAACCACTCCCCCCCCCCCTGCCCCCCCCAAACACAAGAACCACGCTAACCTCCCAACACACTCATACAAAACCCCCAAACAAAAAACAAACCAACAAAATACAAATCCACCCCCAAACCAACACCAAAAAACACACCCACCCCACCCAAACCATCACACACCAAACACAAAACAACGCCCTCAAAAAACCACATCTCAACTAACCACCACCCCCAATCCCCCAAACCCTACCCCCCACACCACCATCACCCCCCCAACCACAACCCCCCACACCAAAACAACACAAACCCGCACCATAAAAAACACAACCCCCCACCCCACCTCCCACCCTTCCCCCCGCGCGACACCACCCGCACAATTACCAAAACCACACCCCTCACCTGACCCCCCCCATCACCACCCCCACACAACCCCCAACCCAGACACCCCCCCCACCCCCCCACCACAACAAAACCCACCACAAATACAAACAATCCCTTACCGAAACATACTCACCCTGCACCCCCCCTCACTTAACACAAAGCCACCCCCCACCCCACAGCACCATAACAAACACCCAAACCTGCTAAGTGCACCCCCAACAACAATAAAGAATAAAGTTTGTATGTAAGATTATCCAACCCCGACACCAATAACTCCAACCCTCCCCACCGCCAAACAACCAAAACCACCCCACCCACACAACCATAAACCACGCACCGCCACCACACAGACCCAAACCACCCCACACACCAACAAAAAAACCTACAACACCCCCAACCCTCGACACTGCAACACCCCCACACCCAACCCCAAAACACAGAAACAACACCTCCCCAAACAAACCACCCCCAAAATAACCCCCCGACCGCCCCCAAAAAAAAAAACTCGAACAAACCAAAACCAACCCAACCTCCCGCCAACCACAAAAAACAAAACCACAGCGAAACAACAACACAAACAAGTCCAACACAACAACACCCCCACAAAACCCAAAACCCCCAAACAACACCCCCGTCTACACACAACACCCACAACCCCCCCCCAGCACAAAAGCCCTCCACCAACCCACCTACACCCCAAATCACCCACCCCACCCCACGCACACCCCACCCCACACTAACACCAACCCACCATGCAAACACAACAAAAAACCCACACACGCGTCAATATACGCGCAAGCAAACACAACACCACCCAAACCCAATACAAAACACCACAAAACCACCACCTCCCAACCCACCTCAATTCACCCCCCAGACACTACCACAAACACAAAACACCCCAACAACAGACCCTCAGCCCCACACCGCAGCTCCAAATAAAACCACTACCCACTAACAAAAATACAAACCCCCAAACACCCACCCAACACCGCAAAGCAAAACTCACCCCCCCGACAAACCCACACTCTACCGCCCCCACAAACCCAACACGAACCACCCAACCACACAAACACCGCCCATCCAACCACCCCCCCCAGATACGTAATACCCCCCACCCCCCATACCAACAGCAACGTCCCGAAACACACCACATAACCCAAAAACACTCGCCACCCCCAAGCAACAACATCGTAAAAATCAACTCAAACCCACAACCACCAAACTACAAACCACCACAAAACAAACCACCAAAACCCCAACCACCACCCATTTATATATATCTAACAAACCCTACAAACGACCCAACAACACCCTCAAACAAACAAGAAACACACACTCCCCAACGAAAACCCATAACCACCCCACCACCAAACACAAAAACAAACGCCAAACACCCCCACTAACAAACAACACACAACCAAACACCCAACACCACCACCACCACAACAACAAACCCCAACACCCCCCCAAGCCACACCCCTACACACAAAACCCAACCACCACCCTACCACCCCCCAAACAACCCACAACACCCCCACAAAAACCCAGACCCCCCAAACACACCACTCACAAACCAAACCAACCCCCAACCCAACTCACGAACTTCACAAACATAAATCAAACCACACATACAACAACCACCACAACCCACCACCGCAACAACCCCATCAACCACCCCAACAACACAGACCCCACCACCCTTCTCCCCCACCCAATAAAACCCTGCGGTTGCCACACCCCCTCAGCCCTCACCACCCCCCTCCAACCGCCCAGTGCACCACCCCAACCAACACCCGAAAGGCAGCACCGACCGAAGAACACGACGATGTCCACTCCAACCAGAACCCCCTCACCCCCCCCCCACACACTGAACCCCCCCACCAACTCAAAAAAGTTGTGTGAACAACATACACACGGGGGGGGGGGGGGGGAAACCACTATAACACTCCCTGACAGACATCCCAAATGCACCAACAAGACACAACCATAGATTGGCACCTTAGATAAAAGATAGGAGAATCATCATGGAACCACACCCAACATGTAACACCTTCTTGCGTTCGACCCGACGATATCATTCCCATCCTCATGATGCTGCCATCCTGAGGGGGAGCATAGTAGCAAAGCGGCAGATGACATCTAATCCAAAGCGTATGTGTCTGCAGAGTCATCGTCTAAGACAATTAATGAAGAGGAACGAGGTCCATCAACTTTAGGTAATCAAGAGCAAGAAGATAATATAATTTTGGACTAATTCTTATGCTTTAGATGATGATGAAATACCGTCGAAGCAAGTATCACAAGATATTATGGAAGAAGTATCACTGACTATTAATGAAGCAAAGTTAAAGAAAATGGCTGATGAAATGTTGAGACAAAGATGTACGACAGTATAAGAGCATCAATTCATATGAACCGGATGAAGAATACTTTGAAAATGACATTGTTTGGGAAAGTAGAAAGGAAATTCTTTCTTCCACATCCACAAAAGACCACACCTCTAGTTCAAAGTTGTCAAAGAGATCCTAAAGCTCCAGCACTATCTCTAATAAATCAAGAACTTTTCTAAATTTTTAGTATTTAGGGTTCCCGATACCTGATTCTGTTCCCCGTATTTTAGTATAGACTTAATTTTAGGACTTCCCTATAACTAATTTTGTTTCCCGTAGTTTTAAGATCCCCATTTCCTTTGCTTGTTTTCCCGTAGATTAAATTAAGTTTTATTTAATTTTAGTTATAATCATATCAGTGTTTCCATAATATATTCTCCATCATTCAAATTCTCATCAAACCAGGATAAATTTCAATTGCAGCCTCGTTGGGACATACGACCCGGGAATATCTCTTCCGGAATCTTTTTATTATTGATTCTTACTTGTGTATTTTAAGTGTATACTATCAACGAATCAATTACCGAGCCTGATTACAAGAATCTCAATAAGAATGATATTGAGTATATGTATTTGCTGATTATGAATGGCAAGGTTCCTAACTATGCAAAAACAGGGTTGTTGTGGTCTTTATTAGTATTCATCAGAAGTTCAGTGATTTGGGAAAGAGTGTATGATTTCCAGCTTGAATTGAAAGTTATCAACAGAAAGTTAATCTCACTGCACCAACAATATCTTTTCCAGGAGTTGAAAAGCACAGAATGTTCTCTATCATCTATGAGCCCGTGCATGGAATCATATACAAGAATAGCAAGAAAGAGAAAAGGGTGATGAGACATTCAGAGATTTATAAGTTTTGTGATGAAACGCTGAACATAGTACTAGAAGGATTAAAGAGTTATAATAATGATGTGAAGTATGGCTATGTACAAAGAGAAATCACCAATGATGAAGTTGAGTATCTGAAATTGTTTGAAGAAGAGATTGAAGTTAGATTGAAGTATCGTAATCAAATGAGAAGATGGGAGATGTATGTGAATGGAAGACCACTTGGACCTAGAAGAGAACGCCCATAATAATCGACCCTTAGGGGGAGATTGTTAGGTTCATAAAAAGTGTCGATTATGTGGTTTAGTTATATTTAGTTAATAGTCTTTATTTTTTTTAGTATAAAGTAGCTTGTAATAAGGTATATTATGCTAAAAGAAAGAAATAGCATAATCACCAAAGATTAGGGACTAGAAGTGAAAAATAAAGGAATGGAAGGCTCCTTCCTTCACTTATAAATACCCCTCTAATCATCATTAGAGGGTGATTGTAACACCCCCAAATTGGGTCGCAGCGGAATAAAGGTCCGGGGCATGTTACTTCTCAGATCAATAACACAAGATATATATAGAACGACCAAAAAGTCGTTTGAAAATGATACATTGGATTTAACAAAGCAATTGTTACATAAGCCCGAAGTTTAACTTGTTCACTTGATCAAAATACAAAGATTTTCAGCCCATAACAGATAACAAAATGAAATGCGACAAAATCTTTAATGCATGAAATCCAAATCAAAACCACCAATGTATCCCTTGTACCTCTTGCTTACTGATCCCCTGAAAAACATTGCTTTAAAACGTCAACAATAATGTTGGTGAATTCATAGGTTTGATAAATCATATATTGTAGGATCACAAGATCTCCCAAGTGTATGATAATGCAACAGATGCAGACATCATATAAATGTAATTACGTTGCTCTAAGCTCATGGACGTGTATGAATACCAAATTAATGGCCTACATTGCCCGTGGTGATGTTCTAACCCGCAACATCCTATATTCGACATGGTATACGTTCGTTTGTCCAGTGATAGCTAATCACCCAAACGGGGTTGTCAAACCCAATAGATCTATTCATAACATTCGCGCTCACAGTCCAGTAATTGACAGTTCATGATAATGGGCTCAGATATGGGTTATCGCTACTTAGGCAACACGTAATCATAATATGAAACTTAACCACTTGTGTCCAATTGTAAAGATAAAACATTGTATGTTTTTCACCCCAAAAACTTTGTAAAACAAAAGCATGTGAAATGTGGGGCTATGAACTCACCTTGAGTGAGTAATGTCGAGTGTATCACAATTAACGCGCCACGCGAATTGATCAGATGCAACCTAATTAAATTAAGGTCGTGTAAGTACTGAGTACTTAGTCTAACAACA
>BQNB010034243.1:0-10500 GCA_026074375.1 Tanacetum coccineum
TTCTCACCACTTCTTATTTTAATTTACTTCTCACTGGATCCCTACTCTATATATATATATATATATATATATATATATACACACACACAATTAAATCTGACCCGCTCAAAACGACCCGTTAAATCACATTTTCACGACTCAGACTCATAATAGATTTTATGCAAAACGACATTCCGAACAACTTTTTAGTTTTAGCCGAGACCCGAAACTCGACAAAAAATGACCAATATGCCCCTGCAAGTTTCTTCAACTTGTGACATTTTTAATAAAAGTGCAGAATTTGACCTTGGGTTTTGACCCGTTATTACTCGATTTCAAAACTAGCAAGCCTCGCAACAAAGTAAAACGAAGTTCCGAGCAACTTTCGTGTTTCGCCGGAGGCTGAAACGGATTCGAAAGTGCTCAAATCTGCCATTTAAAATTCTGCCAGCAACTTAATAAATTGCAATAGCTGTTGGAAAAATTCTCAAGTTTTCAAATCTTGTTTTCGCCGTAACTTCTTCGTTATGAGGAGTTACGGGACGTTCGAATTAACAAAACGCTCGTAAAAAAACCCTCTACCATAGTTTCTAAACCAACATCAGATTTTTCAAAATATCAGACCTCGTTTTCTGTGGAAAATTTTCTGCCCAGATTTATATGTTACGAAACATGCCAAAAATATATTTTTGACCCCAAAAATAAAGTATATCCAACTTGCTCAATCAACCAAAAACAAAATCTAACCTAAACGACGCAAGATCCCTCAGATTTCATCACATGCAACGATTAAAATCAAACCAATAACGAAAACAATGAAACAAATGAAATAAGAGAATGCTCACAATGCTATAATAGCAAGATCGGACAAAGAAAATTTCATCTCGTCCTTGCCCTTTTCTAGCCATGGCCTCGAACCAATCCAACAACCAAAACTGAACATTTTAATTTATAATCAAGCTTCCAATAACACTTATCTATCACTTTTACTACCATCTTTCAACCGAAATTGGTTAAATCAAACCCGAACTCTAACTCCAAAAATACTTATTGCATATTATATATTTTTGGTGGAAACTTAGGAAATGACGAGAGGATTAAGAAAATATAACTTGATCGGATTGCATGTAATTTTTCCGGCGACCACGGCGGTTTCCGACGACGTTGACCGGCGGTGAGGTTTTCCGATGGTGGTTTCCGGTGAGGGTGGAGAGAAAAATGTAGTGTGTGTATTTTATTTACTAGAAAATGAGAAATAAAAGTGTATATATATTATAGCACTTTGGTCACTTGACACAAATAGTCCTTCCCTCTTTTTCTTATTTGATTTTTGACACATAAATGTTTTTCTTAAATAAAAACCGACAACCATGGCTCGGGATTACACCTTCGTGACTAAATTTATTTCCTTTATTAAAATGTTAACTCTCGTCAAAAATAAAGTTTTGACTCGGTTTTGACTAACTCGGGACGAGGACGAAAGAATACAAATTATCATCATAAAAATAATAACGAAGTGCGTCAAAATTTCTACAATACTCAAAACGCTTAACGGTCGCGCGGTCAAACGTTGACTCGCGAAACATCAAAAATAAAAATTTCTAAATTTTGTTCGAAATAAAATACAAAAATAATTATTCACGAAAAATAAATTTTTAAATGTCGACGTTCGTTCACATAAACTAATAAAATAATAATTATTACGTCGAATTCGCGATCGTTATACGCTTCGTAAAACTCGGGTTGTTACATTCCACCCACCACAAGGGAGCGTCTACCCGGTTGCTCGTCCTTCTTACTTGTCTTAATTTTACTTGTAGTGAGACGGTTTCCTCATTATCGAATGGCCCCGCATGCTCGAACTCAAAGATCATACGTTATAATACTCGCCCTGACTATTACGAATGGAAAGTCAACAAAACAAATGGTAGTTCATATCAACAAAATTCAAAATATAATTACTATCGCTCTTATCATAAGAGACAAAATACGCCACAAAACATATCCGGGAAAACATAAATCGCGTCGTTTTTAAACGAAAGACTTTAAACGAGAGATCAACCCAAATCTTAGTTTGGTGATCATTCCAATAAAACAAAGCGCACACCGCTACACAAAACCGAAACATACGTCGCTCAGAATACCTATCAATATTCAAAACCAAAATACTCATCATTATCCAAAATCAAAACAAACATCACCCTCACAGTCTCATTAAATAATGCACCACCGGTTGCGAAAAAAAATAGTCCAGAGTACATACGACCCCATCAAACGCATTATAGCACCATTACGCATAACCACATAATCATATAAGCACATATTCGCCTATTCGTCATTTTTAAATGACTTTACATTTCTACTTATCTTTACTTTGGCACTTTATCACCCTTAGCAACAATCATGCTTGCTTTCTATAAGTCTTAGCAAATAATCGCGCTTTACTTATTAAGAAGCTCAACAATAGCTATGCTCATCACGCGGGTTCATACCCAACCGTTTAGATTGCACATTATACCGAGCTTGCCAGATGGCCAAGCTTCTTGGAAATGATCTCGACTTAATCACGACTAGATTTTGGCCAACCATAGTCAAGCTTGTGGGTTAACAAGCCACAACTGACAATGGACTATCAAGCTTGCGTACCTCTCAAATCAACCTTCATCTACATCCGGGTAAGTATACCCATTCGCTCGCGTCCTAAGCCGCATCACGACCTCACAAAACGACCTAAACGCTTACTACCATTCAAAAGCACATAGCACGTAAAACACATAAAGCACATTTTTCACAAAATTCGGCGGTGATAATACCTCTAGAAAACACATATTGTTGAAAGACAAATTGAAAATAATCAAGAAAACAATTGGGCATCATAGGCTCGTTGTTCGTCCGACAAAAAATTAAAATTTCAACGTTTTCGCACCGCGACTAGAATAGTCGACTTGGTCCTAAGACATCACATCGAATCCTAGATGACTCAACTAATCAAGTCGGGATAATTACGCACATTCCTAATTCAATACCGTTCGACTTAAGGCGTTAGCTACTTTGATTGTTCCTCCAGGATGGGGAACGGATGTCGCCATTCGGCTAGAGTCTCCAATCTTTTCGCTCTTTATACGCACACTAAGTCGTTATGTCAAGGAGTAAGGATCACTATACCTAACCTTAAGTCAGGAGTCGCTTAGTGCCTTATTCTAATCCTCGCTGATTTTAGGTATATTTTCAACTATGCTACCACTACTTTCTATTTCGGGGAAAGAAGTCTTCTTCATGGCCATCAGTTGATACATCAAAGGCAACACACATCTAATGTAGGAGAAGTCTTCTCCATTTCTCACTTTCAACCTCGAGATTAGTCATCTTAGCTTCCACCCACCTTAGGAATCTTTACATCTCCAAGAAGATCCCTTCTCAGTGTCGGTATCCGATTTACACCATTGATAGCTCAAATCTAACATTGCTCACTAGCCTACCGACTATACTTGGTCTTGACACGTCCTCATAACAACTGCCGATCTACATTACCACGAACTAGACTTCACTCCTTTTTAGACATACTCATTTCGAACAATACCGTTGGTATTTTCCCTTCGGGACGACTCGGTCATAACGACTCGCATGAGACTCTTTCCATGCAGTCAATAGGAGTAGGGTTACTTGCATAAGAATCCGTAGCAGGGGTAAAAATATGTTCTCCTTCCGAAAGCTTGACCCAAACATTTATCCCAATTATCAAGCATTTTAAGGGTGACGATTTACCCGACATAGTTGGTTCTTCCTAAATTATGCATAGTTGATCAAGTTATGCATAATTGAGGACCAAACGACATCATGTCCATCCTCGTCAAAACGTTCTTTTTTCATACACTACACGCGTAAGTTATTTCCTTGAAAATTTTTTTACCATAAAATAAAAATACGATTGTTTCAAAAGAAAGAAAAGAAGATAGCATCATTCCATCTTCCATTCCTATTATTTAAAAGGAAATTATACATATATTTTTTTTTTAAAAGGAAATTCATTTAACACCACAAGGTCAGTTTATGAAATTTGAAAACACATTTTTTGTTGTTTACATAAATAGTTTATACAACAAAATCGGTACAATTCGTGCAACGACATTCGTTCAACACACAAATTCATTATTGCGATCCATAGTTTTAAAATCATCAATCTTCAAAACATCATTTAATACAGTTTAGTCAACGGTCACAGCAAGTTCGAAAAATAATACCCACTTATGGACCACTCATGGATAATGTGAGCAAGTACCATACACGTGCGGAGGATCCACCAACCGGAATCATTCCACACTCGGGGTTAAGTAATCTAGTAACAAGGGGCCTACTCCAAAACCAATCAACATCTACAATCATGAAAACTCAAGGATAATCATAATTCTCATAACCACAATAATAATAATAATGGTGGGGATAGTACACGTACAACCAAAAATCCCTAAAAGTTACAATCTTTGGTTTCAAGACCGATACATCCAATCATGACGATTCTAAGTTTCTAATACATAAACTACATATACATGAACTCTCCTAGAGTTCTAAATCAAAAGTAATAGCTAAAGAGTGCACAATCACCATGCCGGTGATAAGATAAAACTCTGAGGCACAATAACCTCAATCTAATAAACCTAAATCTTAAAATCCTCCTACTTACTAGTCCGTGGACGATAAAAGTACGAGGTTTTCGTCTACGGAAAGCATTTCGAGCCTAATTTCCTGAAACATAAGGCCCACTACCCAAAACGTTTTGGATCCAAGGTGAAATTATCATTTTACCCCAATTAATCAAAGCCGCCATTTTTCCAAAATTTTATCACTCCACTAAACTAAGTGTATCTCCTAAACTGTGCGTCCACAAAAGCCGAAACAACCGCTCAAATCTAAGTTTGTTCAATATCTAGAACTTACAGCTTTACATATTTAGGTGTTGCTATTTAAGTTTTTTTGAACTTATTACTCATTCAAATTCTGGTCTCGATTTTTGACTAGTTTTGCCCTTTCGGCGATATCTCATTCGTCGGGCGTCGATATGACTCCATCCGAATTCCTACATGTACCTAAGAGGTTTCTTTACCTCCTAGGTCTTCATAGACCAAAAATATTTTGAAACATATCCAACAAGCTGCTATCCCAAAGCAGTCCCCAAAGAAATTTTAACAAATTTTTGTAGTTTACGAAAATGAGTGCAACTTGAAATTTATTGATGCTTTTTATGTGAAACCAATTGGAGGTGATAGCCCTAAGAGCCTTTTATAGCTACCTAAATTTTCTTTTGAAAAGTTATTATAGAAATATGGAGTTATACTCCTTTTCCCTACGGTATACTAGATTTGACTAGTTTTAGAAAAATGACGATATCTCACTCATCAAGAAGAGTTAAAATTATATCCAACTCACCACATGTACCTTTAACATTTACCAATATTTCACAAAATATTCCCCCACACTAAGCCATTGTTGGTCCCACACGCAATGTTTATAAAACAAGCCCGAAAATAAATAATTTTATCCCATTTTAACTTATGACCCCTCACAATCAAACAAAAACATAAAAGGTCCATTAAGAAGGTCCAAAAATCATTTATTTCGAAAGCGCCCCCGTTTTAACCACTTATTTAATAATAGTTAAAAACTAAGATACAAATTATTAAAAATGATTTAAGAACGGGAGTTCATCATCCTTGATTTTTCACAATCTCCAAACCAAGCTTAAAACGAAATCACAGCCAAATATAAGATTAGATGCTAACACTACTCATAAATGCTAATTGTGTAAATGCAGCTACTTTTTGCTCCCTTATTTCTAATTTCCTTTAAGGATTTTATTATTATTATTGTAACATCCGAGAATTTTTTAAATTTCGAATGACGATTTTACCCTTTGACTTTTAGGGTCTGGCTTGACTTATAAGAACGACCATCTAAATCACGTTTTCACGACTCGGACTCTAAAGCAATTTGATGTGGAATGACATTCCTGACAACTTTTTAGTTTTGACCGAGATCCGAAAACAGTCAGAAGGTGACTGAATTGCCCTCACAAGATTTAGAAACGAGAAAATAATTAAATTATATTTAGTTAACACTTTTTAATAAATAAAAATATTTAATAAATTAGTCATCATTTTATTCGAAAACGTTTGTCGATAACGCAAATATCCCTCATGAATTCCGGCAGCCACCAGCCGCCGCCGGCCACCATGCTGCCGCCGCCGGAAAACTTTTCCGGCGGACTTTTCCGGCCAACTCCAAAAGTATTTTTCTTCGCCCGATCTATCCATTCATCATACTCACTCGCCGCCACTCGCCTTTTTTTCCCCTCCCCCTCCTTTCTCCGACGGCAGCCGCACCGAGGGTGCGTTCGGTTTGGTTCCTCAGCCACCGAAAAGGCTGCGTTTGGTTTATATGTTGCACCACAAGGGTGCGTTTTGGTGGGACAACACCACCATGGGGTGCGTTGGGTTAATAAAAACCATCCACAAGGGTGCGTTTTGGGTTGTAAAACAACAAATGGGTGCGTAGGGTTTTGTGAACAGCTAGGGTCCGTTTGGTTTTCACCAGTTAGGGTGCGGTTGGTATTAAGGATGAAAAAGAGGTGTGTTTGTTCGGGTTATTAATCATCAGGGGTGGGTTCGGTTTGGTTTGTCTCGCATCCAAATAGGTGCGTCTGGTTTGCTGTTTTAAAACAGCCAAACGGGTGCGTTTGGTTCGCGTTTGGTTGGCTGCCACCACCACCAGGGTGCGTTTGGCAGCCACCGCATCGGGTGCGTTTGTTTTGGTCATCCACCCCAAAAAGGGGTGCGGCTGGGTTGGGTTATAACACAAAAGGATGCGTCGGGTTTGGCTGTCGAAACAGCGGGTCGGGTTGTCGGGTTTTGGCAGCGAGACAGCGGGTTTAGGGTGTGTTTGGTTTAGACAGAAACGCCAAGGGGTGCGTTTGGTTTGATGTTAAGCAGCCATAGGGTGCGTTTGGGGTTTAGCAGCCACGGTTAGGGTGCGTTTGGTTATTAGTGACAACACAAGGGGGTGTTTGGTTGTGGGTTTAACAGCCGAATGGGCTGTTTGGGACAGCGGGTCCGTTTGGTATTAAAGACGAGCAAATGGGTGTGTTTGGTTTTGTTTCCACCAAATGGGTGCGTTTGGGTTTGTGGGTTAACAACCGACGAGGGTGTGTCGGGTTGGCTGTCAAACAGCCGGGACAGCCGGGGGTTTGTTTGGTTTGATAATCAGACACAAAAGGGTGCGTTTTGTTTTGCACCATAAATATATTAATTGTTTCATTTATTTGATTGAGTAATTATATGTGATGAAATCTATTGAAACTTGCGGCGTCGAGATAATATATTATTGATATTAAAGCGGGATTAATATGAAATTATAAGCCATAATAGACATATTTTAGATAAGTTTTGAGCTAAAAACGGATTTTGGCGCGTGTTTGTAACGGGTCATTTTGACCAGAAAATAGAACATGGGATTCGGGGTTCGAGATTTTGAAAAGTCAGACTTTAGTTTATAAAATATAACAAATTATATTTTGACGGACGTTTTGATATAAAACGGGACTTTTAACTCCCAATAACGAAGAAACTGGAGTGAAATCGGAATATACACTTTAGTAGAAAAATAGGTTATTTTTAATATATATTAAATCTGACAGGTTTATTAATTAAAGGATTTGAGCACTTTCGAGTCCGTTTCAGCCTTCCGGCGAAACACGAAAGTTGTTCGTAATGACGTTTTACTTTGCCGCGAGGATTGTCAGTTTTAAAATTAAGACATAGCGGGTCAAAACTAAAGGTCGGTTGATCTATTATTTCAATTAATTATATTTAAGACCACTGTTCGGTTCTAAAAACGGAAGGTCTAAAAATAGTAACTTTCGGTAAATATTCGACATAAGCTATGATTGGACGGAAAATAGTATATATTCATATAATATACTAAGGGTTAAGGTTTAAAGACGCGCAAGTGGATTTCTCATCACATGTATATATGTATGTATACATATTAAAATATGTATGATTTCGTCGTTACGATGTACGCATCGTTGATCGTATTTAATACGTGTATTATAATAGAGCGACATAATTATAGGTCGTGGCCGAGATCGTTGCAGATTCGGTTGTGATTTATTTGGATTATTTGATCGTGGTCTTTGATCAAGGTGAGTTTATAGCCCCATGTTTTACTGGTTTTACATATATTTTTGGGGTGAGAACATGCTTGTTTACAAATGCATTTATATTTAACACTGTTTGTTAAAACTGTTGCTTATAGTTAGTACTGCTGGTTATTTCTATGTATCTTTGTTAATCTTGTGAATAACACTTAATACTGTTAAACATGAAACATGTTTGGATTATGTTTTTCTTGGTGTTAAGCTAACTTTTTCAGGATAAACAATGAGGTGTCATATAGGTTACTCCATAATGTATCATTTGAGGGGAGGAAACATGTTGGCTGTTCTTAAAGTGTTGGTTGTTACACCACACAACAAATGGTCATCAATTCACCATGTCTAATAGACATCAAGAATTGACTAGTCCAGAGCAAACGGCTCCTGGTAAAGACTTCCCAAATCCGTTGATAGTTGATAGTTTACTCAAAACTATATGGTCCTCAATGCACCATGTTATTACAATGCAGCATTGGCTAGTCCAGAGCAAACGGCTACTGGTAAAGACTTCTCAAATCCGTTTATAGTTGGTAGTTTACTCAAAACTATATGGTTATCATTGCACCATATTTTTCTAATGAAGCAATGGCTAGTCCAAAGCAAACGGCTATTGGTAAAGACTCCTCAAATCCGTTTATGGCTGGTAGTTTGCCAAAAACTACACTTTGTGTGAATTTGTGAGCTAAAACAAAAGAGAGAATTGGTGAGCTCAAAAACAGAAAGAGAGCTGTGTGAAAAATAGACAGAGTGCAAAGTGAGCCAAAAGAATTGAGAGATGAATTGTGAGCCTAAAAACAGAAAGAGAGATTGTGTGAAGTTATTCTTTTAAGTCTTAGAGTTTGTACTGCTTATGGGTGGAGAAGTTAATACTGCTAGGCATATTTTAGTACTGCTAGGCCTAAGTTAATACTGCTGGATGACCGTTAGTACTGTTTGGGCCTAACAGACTTTTCATTTATTAATAGAGCCGTTGAGATATTTCCGCCAAATACCTATGGAATAGGGGTTTGACCAATTGGACTTTCGTGCATCTACTATATATTCATATGATTTATTCACGATCACTTCAAATTACTTAATATTGGTCAACAAATATCTCTCTGTTTTCTCTATTACATTGCAATTAACTTTCTCCAGCCTTCATACTTACATACACGATCCTATCCCACTTTATTAATCACAATTTTCATCATGGCAAGTTTGGAGTTTTGTGATAAACACAACATGGTAGCGTTTCTGGAAAAATCTACGGGAAGTGCGGGGTTTCATCAGATCATAGATTTCATCAATCGAAGTCATATTTGCTATGCACTTACTAAGAAACCAGAGGTGTGTGTCTCCTTTATAAAACAATTTTGGAGGTCTGCTGAGATTTTGACTGATGATAATGGCAACGTCAAGATTCATGCTACTATAGATGGACACTCACTTTCAATCACTGAAGGTTCTCTACGGCGACATCTCAAGTTGGATGATCAAGATGGCATTACCTCTCTTCCAACTACAGAGATCTTTGCTCAATTGGCGCTTATGGGCTATGCTACTGACTCAGATAAGTTAACCTTTCAAAAAGGTGCATTTTCACCTCAATGGAGGTTTCTTATACATAATATTCTTCACTGTTTAAGCCCAAAGAAGACTGCTTGGGAGCAGTTTAGTAGTAATATTGCAGCTGCTGTCATTTGTTTAGCCACAAATAGAAAGTTTAATTTTTCTAGGATGATCTTTGACCACATGGTGTCTAACATATCTAGTCCCCATAAGTTTTTGATGTACCCTAGGTTTATCCAACTATGCCTAGACATGCAGAGACACAAGCTTCAACAACACACAAGATTTTATTCTGTTCCATCTCTAACAATGAAGGTGTTTAGCAATATGAAGAGATCCACCAAGGGATTTTCAGGTCAGGAGGTTCCTTTATTTCCTACTATGTTAGATGCTACTGAACCCCTACCTTCACCTTCTAGAATCACATCTTCACCTTCCCCTACACCTACACCTTCACCTTCACCTGAACCATCTCCTACTCAACCATCTCCTACTCAACCATCTCCTACTCAACCATCACCTACTCAACCCTCACCTACACAACTTTCACCAACACAACCTGGTCCAGAATACCATCTTCCTACACCCCATGACTCACCTCTCCATGTTGTTCACTCACATAGAAGTGAGGAGGGTAGTTTGAAACTTCAAGAATTGATGAATTTAGTTAACACTCTTTCTGACAGGATTAGAGTTTTAGAGGCTGACTTGTTGAAGACAAAGAAAACCTACAGTTCTGCTTATACCAAGCTTATTCTAAGGGT
>BQNB010034243.1:15283-48212 GCA_026074375.1 Tanacetum coccineum
TGCTTCTTTGACATCCAGCTGACTAACTTATCTCCTAGGAATTGTATTCCTCCAGAAGTGATTTTGCGAGTATCAATGCATCCGGCATGGTCGGCATCTGAAAAAGCTGTTAGTTCAAAGCCAGAATCCTTCGGATACAAGAGTCCCATGTTAATGGTACCCCTTAAGTATCGAAAGATCCTTTTAACCACTTTGAGGTGTTTTTCAGTCGATCTTGCTTGATATCTTGCACAATAACATACTGCTTGCACTACGCTTGGTCTACTAGATGTTAGATACATGAGTGACCCAATTTTACTATGGTAGTCAGTTTGGTCTCCGAGTGTACCACTCAATTCTACATCTAATTTAGGTTTCGTAGCCATTGGTGTACCAATGCTTTGTCCTTTTTCCATACCATATTTTTAAGTATCTATAAAGCGTACTTGGCCTGATTAATAAAGATATCGCGTGGGGATTAGTGGATCTGAAGTCCTAAAAAGAATTTCATTTCCCCCATTAAGGACATCTCAAATCTACTGTGCATTAATTTTTCAAATCGTTTAGAAAATTTAGGGTTTATGGACCCAAAAATAATGTCATCAACGTAAATTTGCACAAGTAGAATGTCATCCCCGTATCTTAATGAATAGAGTCGGGTCAATGGTACCTTTAGTAAAACCTTTGGATATCAAGAAATTTGAGAGTTCATTATACCAGGCTCTCGGGGCTTGTTTTAATCCATATAGAGTTTTCCTTAGTCGGTAAACTTTTTCTGGATGATCAGGATCAACGAACCCGTCTGGTTGTGCAACATAAACCTCCTCCTTTAGTGGACCATTAAGAAATGCCGTTTTCACGTCCATTTGATAAATTGAAAAAATACTTGTGTGCAACATATGCGACAAAAATCCGAACAACTTCCAAGCGAGCAACTAGAGCAAATGATTTTTCGAAATCAATACCCTTTTCCTGAGCATAACCCTTAGCTACAAGTCGTGCCTTATTGCGAATTACAGTTTGGTCCTCATCCTTTTTGTTCTTCCATAACCATATTAGCTTGATTACGTTCTTGCTAAAGGGTTTGTCAACGAGTTCCCAGACTTGGAGTCTGTCAAACTGATGAAGCTCTTCCTGTATTGCTTCTATCCATGCAGAATCATCCATTGCCTCCTTAATGTTTTTCGGTTGTGCAGTACTCACGGTGAGTGCGAACATACACATTTCAGGATCGGTTGTAAGTTGTCGTCTTATTTTAACTGGCTTGGATAGATTGCCACGAACTTGAGTTAATGGGTGATCTTTTGTCCATCGGTATTCAAAATCTTGTGGTTGATTAAAGGTATGCAAATTTGAGTTACCAATATTATGTGAGGAAGACTCAGCAACTTCTCATACCGGTGTATAGAAAGGATTGGTAAATTTATCTTGTTGGAATTGTGCATCTTCTGCTTGATTATCGTTGTTTTCCTCAGCATTAACATTAGTTGGAGTTGATGGTTCTGTTGAAGAGTGAATATTCGTTGTAGGTGTTGTGTCTTGCTGAGCAGAATTGTTGGCGGGAGAAGAGGACTTGTTGACACTTGAAGTACCCGTATTGAAAAATTCATCATACAAAGGACCGAAAAGCAGTTCCAATTCTTGTTGTGATGGAGCTTGATATCATCAAATAACGTCATACTTTACTATCATTTATCCCACGTATTTTACCCACTTTTATATAATTATTGCAAGATATTGGTCCTTAATTGCTTAAAGTTTATTATTGCAGTAATTATGGAGTCACTTGTGAAGAGGAATCAAAAAGGGGCAATTCTAGAGCTTAAACAAAGACATTTGAAGAATACTATTTTCTGCACCTATACGCCGTATCCAACAATAAAGATACGGCGTATTAGCGCCAGCTCGGCACAAGAAACGCGTAATGATCAATTCCCGATCCGGCGTATCCACTACAACCAATACGCCGTATGCACAGCTGTTCATCAGTCAAAGATAAGCATTTAATATGATTGATGGTAATTATCTTAATTGATTTGATCTTATCGCGGACTCCAAGGAAATTAACCCTTATACGCCGTATCCACTTATCCTCATACACTCACCAGGCATATTTCAACCTATAAAATACAAGACTCCAACACGAGGTTTTAGTGTGCAATATCACATTCTCTGTATAGTATACAACTAAAGTCAAATTTCTCAAGCCAAGAAGAGCAGCCAAGGTCGAGCACTACTCCTAATTCCATAGAAGACATCGTGTAATTCTTACTTTCTTAATCATTCAATTTTTAATTGTTTGATCACGTTTGTAATAATGACAATGATTGTGGGCTAATACCCTCGGGTATTAGCCATGTTAATGAAGATTATAATGTTTGGTTTGTTTTAATCTGGCTTTGCTTAATTTATCGTTGTTGTTTAATTATGTTTATCACCTTATACTTGTTTATGTGCTTGTACATGCGACCTATCATTCAACTGGGTCTAGGGAGACCTAACCAGTAACCTAGATGTCGGGATGGCTCTCCATGTTGTGTTCTATATGCCCGGACCAATAGGATCACAAATGACACCTTATCATTACTCTTTGATTATGAGCTTAGTTGACCGGCAGGTGACCCGATAATTGTTCAACCAGTATTGTTCATTTATTAATTGGTATTGATTTTGGTGGTGGACTACCGGTGTATAAAACAACATCAAGCAATAAGTGGGTAAAGTCCCGATGGGCTAGGGTATTAACAGGATCACCACTGCTTTAATTCCCTATGGTAGATTATAATTAAACTATAGGATGCTTTATGCGGATGCGTTAATCGTGACAGGATTGTTCGTGTCTAGGTCTTAGGAAGAAGTACCGCCTAAGTCTTAAGAATGATATGCCGCCTCGAGATAAGCAGCCATTGCACTAATTAATCAAACCAGCATTTAATCAAATTTAACATGGTTAATATAATTTTCTATTAGTTGGCTCGTTCCGCTCTTTTGTCTTGTGTTTATTTGCTTTAGTGTGTATTGTGCTTAGAGTTGATATTTGTCACCATAAACCTGTGCCAGTCTCTCAGGCTAAAAACCTCCCTTTTACCTTTAGTAAATATGTATAGCATAGGTTTAACCAGTAATTAGACTAATCTAGATAGAATAAAATACTGATAGAATAATAGGTTAACTCTCACTCTTAGTGTTTGACACCCTACTTACCGCGAAGCTACATCTTGACCGGGTACTCTGCCCGTTAAAGTGTTGTCTTTAGGTTAGTCGGCTAAATATAAATGTAAAACATGATAATCATAAATAACACCTATACAACGACACATCATGGTTTTTGGCGCCATTGCCGGGGAGTGATTAGTTTCATCTTTATTCTTTTTAGTATTTATAACCTTTAACTTGTTTAGTGTAAAATTATTAATTCTGATTTCTAACTGCTAATTGTTTAGTTTAATTGTGTGCTTTAATTTATTGCATTTAATTATGTTTTATATAGTATTCTGTTCTGACTGATCACTTGATACGGCATATCCACCAGTTGGATATAGCGTATCTAACTTTCTACTAAGAACAGCGTGTTTCTTTTACTGTCTAAACGGCGTATTTGTTCGTCCAAACATAGGGCGTATTTAGTAAACTCGATACGGCGTACTGATATTCATTAGACTCATACAACATATTACTAATCAATAGAATATGGCGTATCAGTCATCTGATACAATATACAGAACTAAGAATTGATTTTCGTGTTTAAATTTATGTATTCCTTCTCATAAGAGCATATCCTACTGATTAATTCTCTATTTCAGGTGGTGCATGACACGGAGCTCTACTAAAGAACTACTCTCACCTCTCAAAAACCCTGAACGAGTACTCCGGTCAAGAATGAAGCTTTTTGATAACCCAAGCCTCGTGGAATTAAATCCACTGGAGGACGATCAACTTTCTGAAATCGAAGAGCATATAGAAGAAGAAGTTATAGAAATAATGGCGGAAACAATGGAACAATACATGAGCAAAACCCGAGAGGATTACAGGTCGGGCGTCACTAGGCTCACAATCAACCAAGACACCCATTTCGAATTAAAGGGGAAATTTCTTAAAGAACTTTGTGACAACACTTTCTGTGGTCCGGAATAAGAAGATTCAAATGAGAACATCGAAAAGGTTCTCGAGATTGCTGACTTATTTCACATCCTAAAAGTAACTCAAGATCAAATCATGCTACGAGCCTTCCTCGTATCTCTTACTGGAGCCGCAAGCAGATGGCTAAGGAACCAACCATTATTCTCGATTACAACCTGGGAAGTTCTCAAAACTAAGTTTCTAAATAAATACTGTCCACCTGCCCGTACTGCAAAGAAAATGGAGGAAATCAACAACTTCCAGCAGGAACCCAATGAAAGCCTTTTCTGTGCATGGGAAAGATTTAAATAACTTCTAATGAAGTGTCCTCAACATTACCTAACTAACATGCAGGAAGTTATCTTGTTTTATAATGGGCTCGATGTTCCAATTCTTTTCTTTTTTTTTCTCTTCTTTTTCTACCTTTACCCCTTTTCCCCCTGTTTTTTTCCCCTCCTCCCCCCCTTTTTTTTTGACAAATCCTGGACTCAAAGGGTGCCATACCTTCAAAAACTGCTGCTGTTAAAACAGCTATCCAAGAATGGCGAATACCTCCAGAATGGCTTAATGGAAAAATCTTCAGTAACTAGAGTACTAAAACTTCTGACGGGTTGCTGTATCCAAGCACAACTCATCAATCTCCAAGGGAAATAAAGAGGTATAATGAGAAAGTATACGCTGCTCAGGTCGGATGCGTACTATGCAAGGGACCACACTATACAAAGGATTGTCCATATAAGGAAGAAGGAAAAACTCAAGAAGAAGCCTACTGCACGCAGTTTGTGCACCCTATCAACCATGAGGACAATATATAACAGCAGGACCAGGATTCTACCAACGCATTAACGAAAATTCTTCATACCCTGCTCGAAGAGAAACTATGGAAGAATCACTAGCCAAATTCATAGCCAAATTAACTAGGAGTCACGAAGATAACTCAAACATCATTAAAGAAATCTGAGCTTCTACCGATGCAGCAATACAAAATCAAGGAGCATCGATTAAAACCTTGGAACTACAAATCCGACAAATGAGTAAAGTATTACAAGAAAGGGGGTTTGGAAGTCTACCTGGCTCCATAGAAACAAATCCAAGAGACCAAGTGAAATCGATCTCAACTGCTACAGCTGATTTATCTGAGATACGCCGTATAAAACATGGTCCATACGCCATATCGGGATCACAATACAGATTTATGTTTCACGAAAAAGTCCCCTTCCCAAGGCGACTGCACAACTACTGTTGTGATGGTTTAAAAGAGGCACATGGAGCTAATATTCTAGATGCTTATGATGACATACTGCCTAAGAAAGAAAAAGATCCAGGGAGCTTTACCTTACCTTGTTTAATTAATAACATTGTTTTGAAGCCCTTGTTGACCTAGAGCTAGTGTGAGTGTTATGCCATTCTCCACCTATATCAACCTTGGTCTAGGTAATTTGTCTCACACTAGGTTATGTCCATTGATTGTTCGACTAACAAAAATAAAGCAATCCAAAAGCATTGCCGATTAATGTGCTAGTTAGGATTGATAAATTTATTTTCCCCATTGACTTTGTCATCTTGGACATACCCGAGGATAACGATATTTCTTTGATCCTCGGGCGACCATTCATGTCCACTGCCCATGTCAAGATCGACGTCTATAAAAGAAAAGTTACTTTAAGGGTCGGGGAAGAAAAAATGGTTTTTAAAAGCGTTAAGCCTGCCTCTAGCATAATTAAGAGGGTCTTTATGGATGAATGAGCCAAGAAACAAAGGAAAAAGTCGAACTTAAAGACCGTCTGAAACAAAAGTGCTCCCGGGAGACAACCCGGTTATGTTTTTAATTGTTTGTCGCATTTAAATTGTTTGAATTTTAATTGAGTTTGTCTGCCCAGACTTACATACGGCGTATCGAACCCCATTGGATACGGCGTATGCATGTCGGGACAATTATTAGTTTTTTTTATTTTAGTATTTAAATTCCAGTATTTAATTTTTTTCACAGGTTTACATGCGGCGTATCCTAGGGGTTGGGATACGGCATATTGTAACCTGTACAATTGTGTGTTTAATTGTTTGCTTGTATTGTAGGTTGGCAAAAGTACGAATTGCATGAATGTCTTCTAATTTTTCTGCAGGACCTTGCTGTAAACGAAACCGACTTTAATAGTCTGAAAATACCTCGCGTTGACCTCTCTTGGGCATTCTGAAGCCCTCGTCAACACTCTTCTTGCTCAAACACTCAAAATGGAAAACCATTTGGAGCAAACTATCGGGGAAGTTTCCTCATTCTAGTTCTTTTCCCATATTATTTAACTGTTTGTCTATACAACGAGGACGTTGTATAATTTAAGTGAGGGGATGGAGAATTAGAACGTACTTGTTCTCATTTTCACAAATAAAATGCTAACATGCCTAAAAATGGATCAAATTTAAAAAAACAAAAAAAATCTAGCATAACTTTTTGTGAAAAATCACTAGTTACATTACCTAGCGCACTAAAACCCTTAATGTCTATTTGTGAGAATTAAGCGTATCTGTTTCCAGTTGCTTACTAAAATTCCACAAAAATAAAAGTGTGTCGGTGATATAGTAGACTTTAGAACTTGGCCTGGTATATCACTCGAGACCTCAATGATGATACCTATGGATTTAGATGGAGTAACATGCTTGACTAGTAAATTTCTAGGATTAAACCAAAAATCCTACATGTCATAATACTAACTAACTACACTGGTTAGTTACCCCCCGTGTAACCCTTTTGCTTACTCTCATTTTTAGAGTAAATATACCCCTAGAACAACCTGCTGAGCCATTCCTTTCTTTTTTTCCTCACCAATTAAAAATTGTTTCGTTTCATCTTTACACCTTAGCCTACCGTGTAGATTAAAGCCTATTTGATCAAATGTTGTTAGTCACTTTCGTGTAAAGTTTTGTAGTTCCTGCGTCAAAGTGAAAATTTTTCTATCTATGTAATGGTCGGGAAAATTGCACAATACAATGGGATTGTTTGTAGCTCGTGTGTTTTTGCTACTTTTATAATTATGTATTATGTCCGAAAGAAAAAAAGTTCCAGAGAAAATTAGCCGGACAAATAATGATTATGAAGACGGTGAAATTACACCGAGATTTTATGTATTGTAAAAAGAAAAAAATATATGAATGATGAAAAAGATAGTCAGTTCATAGAGCTTACACCGATGAAATTATTTGAAAGGATCGATTATTCGTTGATACGCAAAAAAATCAACGATGTAAAGTATTGTAAAAAGTGGCCGATATCACCACTTATTTTGTAAAAGTATGTAAAGTGCAGGATGTAAGGGAAGTTAACCGTTATGAGAACGCCAACTTAGGTTGTCGTTGTCATCTATGATCGAGACGTTTGTTTATAAGTTTCGAGTCTTTGTCATGGGACGGTCGGGGAAAGTTACTAGCAACCGCACCTTATTTGTTGGCTTTAATCTATTTGTTTGTTTATTTTATTTAACAATAATTTTACTTCTCTTTCCTGATAACTAACCTTAGGATCTACTCAACGAGGATGTGTACGAGCATGGATGTCTATTCCATCGATACGGCCATGTATTCATGTCTCAGCTGCCTTGTTTGACGATGACCTCTGGTGAAAGTCAGAAGCTCTACACCCTATATCATTCTTCATCTTAATAAGAATGATTAAAAACCCAAGCCTTCTAATAAATACCCAATTTACCTTTTGACTTGTTACTCCTTAGCTTTAAAGGTGGAGATGTGTATCCTTGCCAAGCCTATGATACGAAGCTAAATCACGACTGAGCAAATGAGTGTACCACTAAAATGATACACCCTAGATTAGTTGAGTGATCTGAGTGATTTCATTTCCATATTTCGTGAGGAGCTTGGTTTTGTACAGGTGATCTGAACATGAAAGAAATGCTTAACGGAAAAATCCTTAACCTCAGTTGGGATACATTTTCAAAATCTTTCTAAAGTCTACTTGAGGACAAGTAGGATACAACTGGGGAGATATTTGATATCATCAAATAACATCATACTTTACTATCATTTATCCCACGTATTTTACCCACTTTTATATAATTATTGCAAGATATTGGTACTTAATTGCTTAAAGTTTATTATTGCAGTAATTATGGAGTCACTTGTGAAGAAGAAGCAAAAAGGCGCAATTCTAGAGCTTAAACGAAGACATTTGAAGAATACTATTTTCTGCACCTATACGCCGTATCCAGCAATGAAGATACGGCGTATCAGCGCCAGCTCAGCACAAGAAACGCGTAATGATCAATTCCCGATCCGGCGTATCCACTACAACCAATACGCCGTATGCACAGCTGTTCATCAGTCAAAGATACGCATTTAATATGATTGATGGTAATTATCTTAATTGATTTGATCTTATCGCGGACTCCAAGGAAATTAACCCCTATACGCCGTATCCACTTATCCCCATACGGCGTATCCAGGCGTATTTCAGACACTATAAATACAAGACTCAAAAACGAGTTTTAGTGTGCAATATCACATTCTCTGTATAGTATACAACTAAAGTCGAATTTCTCAAGCCAAGAAGAGCAGCCAAGGTCGAGCACTACTCCTAATTCCATAGAAGACATCGTGTAATTCTTACTTTCTTAATCATTCGATTTTTAATTGTTTGATCACGTTTGTAATAATGACAATGATTGTGGGCTAATACCCTCGGGTATTAGCCATGTTAATGAAGATTATAATGTTTGGTTTGTTTTAATCCGGCTTTGCTTAATTTATCGTTGTTGTTTAATTATGTTTATCGCCTTATACTTGTTTATGTGCTTGTACATGCGACCTATCATTCAACTGGGTCTAGGGAGACCTAACCAGTAACCTAGATGCCGGGATGGCTCTCCATGTTGTGTTCTATATGCCCGGACCAATAGGATCACAAATGACACCTTATCATTACTCTTTGATTATGAGCTTAGTTGACCGGCAGGTGACCCGATAATTGTTCAACCAGTATTGTTCATTTATTAATTGGTATTGATTTTGGTGGTGGACTACCGGTGTATAAAACAACATCAAGCAATAAGTGGGTAAAGTCCCGATGGGCTAGGGTATTAACAGGATCACCACTGCTTTAATTCCCTATGGTAGATTATAATTAAACTATAGGATGCTTTATGCGGATGCGTTAATCATGACAGGATTGTTCGTGTCTAGGTCTTAGGAAGAAGTACCGCCTAAGTCTTAAGAATGATATGCCGCCTCGAGATAAGCAGCCATTGCACTAATTAATCAAACCAGCATTTAATCAGATTTAACATGGTTAATACATTTTTCTATTATTTGGCTCGTTTTGCTCTTTTATCTTGTGTTTATTTGCTTTAGTGTGTATTGTGCTTAGAATTGATATTTGTCACCATAAACCTGTGCCAGTCTCTCAGGCTGAACCCCCCCTTTTACCTCTAGTAAATATGTATAGTATATATTTAACCAATAATTATACTAATCTAGATAGAATAAAATACTGATAGAATATTAGGTTAACTCTCACTCTTAGTGTTCGACACCCTACTTACCGCGAAGCTACATCTTGACCGGGTACTCTGCCCGTTAAAGTGTTGTCTTTAGGTAGTCGGCTAAATATAAATGTAAAACCTGATAATCCTAAATAATACCTATACAAGGACACATCAGTGCGCAAAGCTGGTTGACGCGATTTTGCTCAGGGCATCCGCTTTCTTGTTTTTAATTATTGGGACTTGGCTTATGGAAAAGTTAGCTAAGCTACTGATCAGGATTTTGGCCTTCTCAAGGTAATTGACCATATTTTCTTCCTTAGGAACGTATGTCCCTAGGGCTTGGTTTGCCACCAGTTTAGAATCTACACTTACATGAACATTGCGCACCCCCATCTGTGCTACTATTCGAAGGCCAGCTATTAGTACCTCATACTCTGCCTCATTGTTAGAAGTGGTGAACTGAAACCTTAGCGCGTAGGTAAACTTCATTCCCTTCGGGCTTGTCAGTATTAGGTCAACGCCTGATCTATCTACACATGATGATCCGGCTGTGAATAATATCCATGGCTCTTATGGGATTTTGATCACTGACGTATCTGGTGGTGCTTCATCTGGCTTCTCGATAAGGAAATCCGCTAGAATCTGTCCTTTCACGGATGTCCTTGGCCGGCATGTGATATTGTGTTCTCCCAGCATAATGCTCTATTTTTGTAATCGCCCAGCCATATCGGGGCGTGATATTATTTGTTTGATTGGTTGGTCAGTGATAACTACGATGGGGTGCGCTTGGAAATATCTTCGTAACCTCTTGGCTGCGAAAACCAGTGCTAGGACTAGCTTTTCCATTGGGGTATAGTTTAGTTCGGGGCCCTGTAATGCACAGCTTATGAAATAAACTAGCATCTGAATTGTGCCCCTTTCAGTCATCAAGACCACACTAAGAGTTCCATAGGAGGCGGACAGGTATACAATCAGTTCTTCCTTCAGTTTGGGTGCTACCAGCAGGGGTAGCTTCGACAAGTGCTGCTTCAGTTGCTTGAAGGCTTGTTCCGCTTCGATGTAATGTATTGTATAAAGTGGTCGATATAACCACTTATTTTGTAAAAGTTTGTAAAGTTAGGGATGTAAGGGAAGTTGACCGTTAGGTTGTCATTGTCATCTATGATCGAGACGCTTGTTTATAAGTTCCAGTCTTTGTCATGGAACGGTCGAGGAAAGTTACTAGCAACCGCACCTTATTTGTTGGCTTTAAATCTATTTGTTTATTTATTTTATTTAACGATAATTTTACTTCCTTTTCCTGATAACTAACCTTAGGATCTACTCGAATGAGGATGTGTACGAGCATGGATGTCTATTCCGTCGATACGGCCATGTATTCATGTCTCAGCTGCCTTGTTTGACGACGACCTCTGGTGAAAGTCAGAAGCTCCACACCCGATATCATTCTTCATCTAAATAAGAATGATTAAAAACCCGAGCCTTCTAATAAATACCCAATTTACCTATTGACTTGTTACTCCTTAGCTTTAGAGGTAGAGATGTGTATCCTTGCCAAGCCTATGATACGAAGCTAATCACGACTGAGCAAATGAGCGTACCACTAAAATGATACACCCTAGATTAGTTGAGTGATCTGAGTGATTTCATTTCCATATTTCGTGAGGAGCTTGGTTTTGTACAGGTGATCTGAACATGAAAGAAATGCTTAACGGAAAAATCCTTAACCTCGGTTGGGATACATTTTCAAAATCTTTCTAAAGTCTACTTGAGGACAAGTAGGATTCAAGTGGGGGGATATTTGATATCATCAAATAACGTCATACTTTACTATCATTTATCCCACGTATTTTACCCACTTTTATATAATTATTGCAAGATATTGGTACTTAATTGCTTAAAGTTTATTATTGCAGTAATTATGGAGTCACTTGTGAAGAAGAAGCAAAAAGGCGCAATTCTAGAGCTTAAACGAAGACATTTGAAGAATACTATTTTTTGCACCTATACGCCGTATCCAACAATGAAGATACGGCGTATCAGCGCCAGCTCAGCACAAGAAACGCGTAATGATCAATTCTCGATCTGGCGTATCCACTACTCTCCAATACGCCGTATGCATAGCTGTTCATCAGTCAAAGATACGCATTTAATATGATTGATGGTAATTATCTTAATTGATTTGATCTTATCGCGGACTCCAAGGAAATTAACCCCTATACGCCGTATCCACTTATCCCCATACGGCGTATCCAGGCGTATTTCAGACACTATAAATACAAGACTCAAAAACGAGTTTTAGTGTGCAATATCACATTCTCTGTATAGTATACAACTAAAGTCGAATTTCTCAAGCCAAGAAGAGCAGCCAAGGTCGAGCACTACTCCTAATTCCATAGAAGACATCGTGTAATTCTTACTTTCTTAATCATTTGATTTTTAATTGTTTGATCACGTTTGTAATAATGACAATGATTGTGGGCTAATACCCTCGGGTATTAGCCATGTTAATGAAGATTATAATGTTTGGTTTGTTTTAATCCGGCTTTGCTTAATTTATCGTTGTTGTTTAATTATGTTTATCGCCTTATACTTGTTTATGTGCTTGTACATGCGACCTATCATTCAACTGGGTCTAGGGAGACCTAACCAGTAACCTAGATGCCGGGATGGCTCTCCATGTTGTGTTCTATATGCCCGGACCAATAGGATCACAAATGACACCTTATCATTACTCTTTGATTATGAGCTTAGTTGACCGGCAGGTGACCCGATAATTGTTCAACCAGTATTGTTCATTTATTAATTGGTATTGATTTTGGTGGTGGACTACCGGTGTATAAAACAACATCAAGCAATAAGTGGGTAAAGTCCCGATGGGCTAGGGTATTAACAGGATCACCACTGCTTTAATTCCCTATGGTAGATTATAATTAAACTATAGGATGCTTTATGCGGATGCGTTAATCGTGACAGGATTGTTCGTGTCTAGGTCTTAGGAAGAAGTACCGCCTAAGTCTTAAGAATGATATGCCGCCTCGAGATAAGCAGCCATTGCACTAATTAATCAAACCAGCATTTAATCAGATTTAACATGGTTAATACAGTTTTCTATTATTTGGCTCGTTCCGCTCTTTTGTCTTGTGTTTATTTGCTTTAGTGTGTATTGTGCTTAGAATTGATATTTGTCACCATAAACCTGTGCCAGTCTCTCAGGCTGAAAACCCCCCTTTTACCTCTAGTAAATATGTATAGCATAGGTTTAACCAGTAATTAGACTAATCTAGATAGAATAAAATACTGATAGAATAATAGGTTAACTCTCACTCTTAGTGTTCGACACCCTACTTACCGCGAAGCTACATCTTGACCGGGTACTCTGCCCGTTAAAGTGTTGTCTTTAGGTTAGTCGGCTAAATATAAATGTAAAACCTGATAATCATAAATAACACCTATACAACGACACATCAAGGTTTTTGGCGCCGTTGCCGGGGAGTGATTAGTTTAATCTTTATTCTTTTTAGTATTTCTAACCTTTAACTTGTTTAGTGTAAAATTATTAATTCTGATTTCTAACTGCTAATTGTTTAGTTTAATTGTGTGCTTTAATTTATTGCATTTAATTATGTTTTATATAGTATTCTGTTCTGACTGATCACTTGATACGGCGTATCCACCAGTTGGATACGGCGTATCTAACGATTATGAGCTTAGTTGACCGGCAGGTGACCCAATAATTGTTTAACCATTATTGTTCATTTATTAATTGGTATTGATTTTGGTGGTGGACTACCGGTGTATAAAACAACATCAAGCAATAAGTGGGTAAAGTATCAATGGGCTAGGGTATTAACAGGATCACTACTGCTTTAATTCCCTATGGTAGATTATAATTAAACTATAGGATGCATATGAAGAATGCGTTAATCGTACGGGATGGTTTCGTGTCCCTTGTCCTCATGACAAAGTATTGCCGAAATCCTTAAGAATGTATATGCCGCCTCAGATAATACAGAAAGTCCATTGCACTAATTAATCAAACCAGCATTTAAATCATAATACCCATGGCTAATATAAATTTCTATAATTGGATCGTTTCAGCTCTTTATCTTGTTTTTTAAATCGATTTGCTTTAATGGTGAATTGTTGCTTAGAAATGAAATTTGTCACCAAAAAATCCCGTGCCAGTCTCTCTCATCTTGAAGAACCCCACCCCCTTTTATAACCTTCTAGTAAATAAGTAAATGAGCAATTAGGTTTAGAACCATTAATTAGACTAATCTAGTAGAATAAAATAACTGATATAATATTAAGGTTAACACTCACTCTTAGTGTTCGATACACCCTACTTAACCGTCAAGCTAACATCTTGACCGTGAGTACTCTTCCCGTTAAAGGTTTCTTTAGGTTATATCGGCTAAATATAAAAGTAAAACTGAGTAAATCTTAAATAACAACCTATACATACAACGACACATCATGCGTAAAGCTGGTTGACGCGATTTTGATTAGGGCATCCGCTTTCTTGTTTTTACTTCTTGGAATTTGGCTTTGGAAAAAGTTAGCGAAGCCACTGAAACCAGTAGTTTGGCCTTCTCAAGGTACATGACCAAATTTTCATTCCGACTTACGTATGTCCCTCAGACTTGGTTTGCTACAGTTTATAACTACACTAAAGTGCACTGCGCAAACATCGATAGAATACCGCGCAGCACGAACCCCAACTGCGCTCTATCCTGAAGGGCCACTATTAGTGCCATTCATACTCTTCCTTAATTGTTAGAAAGCCGTTGAATTGAAAACCTTAGTCATAGGTAAACTCTGTTCCCTCCATAGACTCCCTACCTCACGTGGCTTGTCAGTAGTTAGGCCAGCGCCTGATCCAATCTACACTACACATTATGATCCTCTGGAAGAAATTCCAAGAGGCTCTTGTGGGATTTTGATCGCTGACGTATCTGGTGGTGCTTCGTCCGGCTTCTCGATAAGGAAATCCATCCAGCTAGAATTGCCTATCAAAAAACAAACACGGAGGTCCTTTGGCCTAGGTAAGAGATAATTGTGCTCTACCAGCATAACGCGTCCATTTTTTAGTATATCCCCCGCTACATCGGCCACATCGGGGCGTGATATTATTTGGTTGATGGGTTGGTCAGTAATAACTGCGATAGGGTGCGCTTGGAAATATCTTCGTAACCTCTTGGCTGCGAAAACTAGTGCTAGGACTAGCTTTTCCATTGGGGTATAGTTTAGTTCGGGGCCTTGTAATGCAAGGCTTATGAAATAGACTGGCGTCTGAATCGTGCCCCTTTCAGTTATCAAGACCGCACTAATAGCTCTGTGGGAGGAAGACAGGTATACAATCAGTTCTTCCTTCGGTTTGGGTGCTACCAGTAGGGGTAGCTTCGACAAGTGTTGCTTCAGTTGCTTGAAGGCTTGTTCCGCTTCTGGTGTCCAATGGAAGTCACTCTTTTTAATACACTTCTTCAAAGTTTTAAATAGCGGCAAGGACTTTTCTGCTGACTTGGAGAGGAATCTGTTCAGATTGGCCAACTTCCCATTGAGGCTCTGGACCTCTTTGATTGTCCGTGGGGACGGGAGTTGCAGCACATCTTCTGTTTTGTCTGGGCACGGTTTTATCCCTTCCGGGCTAATCATGTATCCCCAGAACATTCCTTCTACTGCCCCAAACATACATTTTTTAGGGTTGAGCTTCATGTTGATTTTTCGTAACGTATGGAACGTTTCATCGATATCTCTTAGCATTTCTGTTTCTGTGTGACTCTTAATAACCAAGTCATCAACGTACACTTCTATGTTCTGACTAACTTGGCTGTTAAAAGCTTTGTCCACCGGCCGCTGGTATGTGGCGCCAGCGTTCTTGAGGCCGAATGGCATTTTGGTATAGCAATATACCCCTTGGCTGGTGTGGAAAGCTGTTTTCTCTTCATCTGACTCTGCCATCTGTATCTGGTGATAGCCTTTGTAAGCATCCAAGAAACACTTAAAGGGGTAGCCGCAGAGAGATTCAACTTTCCACTTGATTTCTAGAAGGCGGTAACAATCCTGAGGATAGGTCTTGTTTAAGTCCGTGAAATCTACGCACATCCTCCAGCTACCGTCATGCTTTTTCACCATGACTGGATTGGACAGCCAATCGTGATAATAAACTTCTCTCATGATCCCCGCCTCTACTAGTTTCTGTACCTCTGCTTGGATGGCTTTGGCACGTTCCGGGGCCTGGCCCCTTTTCTTCTATCGAATGGGCGAATATCCTTCCCGGATATTAAGCCGATGTTCAGCTATTGATCGCGGTACTCATGTCATGTCTGATGGCTGCCATGCGAATATATCCAAGTTTTTCTTCAGGAGTGAACATAGTTCCGTCCGTCCTTTCGCAAATAGCGTCCCTCCGATTGTCACTTCCTTATCCGAGAAATTCAAATGTAGAGCTACTTTAAAATTTTCATGACGGACTTCAGCCTCTTTGAGTGTCTCCTTAGATGATGTGGTCACTATGGCGCACTCAGTGGGTATCAAGATAGTGCTACGGATAGTGACTATTTCTCCATCGACCGGGAATTTAAGCATTCCATAGGTCGTGGATGGTACCGCTTGGATTTCTCTTATTCCAGACCTTCCAATGATACCATTGTACGGTGATAATGACCTTACGATCATGAAATTCATCCATGATTTTGTAGAATGATCTGCATCTCTTATTGTTACCAAGAGCCTAAGTTGCCCCGGCGGCCATATAGTTTCTCCACTAAAACCGGTTAACGATATCGTCGTCGGGACTATTTTGCTCTTGATTTCCGGTCAGAGCCGGTTGAAGCAGTGCTCATAGAGCACTTCTGTTGAGGAACCCCCATCTACATACATGCGGTGGATCATGTGTGCACCAATTTCTGCTTCTATAACAAGCGGACCTTCTGTCCCTTTGCTGGTAGTTAGTGGTGGGAACGTAATTTCATTGACACGGGCAAAGCTTTGAGTCACTTTCTGCCTTGTCATTCTATGCCACGGTTGTACCATATAGATTGCCAGGGACTTGTCTTTGGCCGGGGTTTCCTTCTTTCCAACCTTTGTTTAATCTCGACCTTGCTTAATTTCTTTAATTAAATGCGAGAGCTTTCCTGCTCATACCAACTCTTCAATATGCTGTTTTAACTGCATACATTCATCCGTGATGTGTTCTTTATCATTGTGAAAGTCGCAAAACTTGTTGCTGCTTCTCTTTTCCACCGGGGTTACCATGGGTGGTGGTGGTTTGAACTTTCCTGCTTCGGCCGCGAGGATTTCTTTGGGCGTTCTGGTAAGGGGGGTAAACCTGCTAGACCCCTGTCCTTCTCGTGACTGACCTCGGAAGTTAGATTTCCGCTCGAAAACATGCCTTTTGGGTTGATCCTATGGTTTCCATGGTGCGTGACCTTTCTTTTTGGAAGCGGCGGTAGTCTCTCCTCGTATAAAGGCAGTGGTGACTGTCATCATTTCTTCTATGGTCTTTGGAACGTATTCGTTGAGGCGTTTTGTCAACTCAGGGTTGTTAACCCCATGCATTAATCCAGAGATTCGCATGCATTCAGGGGCCCCTTCATGCGTCCAGTTTTAACCTTGAACCGCTTCATGAAATCCTCGATGGTCTCTTCATACCTCTGCTTGATATTGTGGATTTTCACTGGATCTTTTATGTACTTCTTTTGCTGCATGAAATATGCTAAGAATGTCACTTTGAGATCCTTATATCCGTCTATGCTTTCCGGAGGGAGCTCATCGAACCACACTCTCGCGGTCCCTATTAGGGTAGAATTGAACATATGGCACCACGTAGGCATTGCCCAGCGTTTCACCTGTGTTGCGGTTTGAAATTTTTTTACGTGATCCTCTGGGTCTCCTGTTCCGTCATAGGTTTTCACGTTATTAGGCATTCGTGTTTTAATGAACTTTTAAAATTATAGATTCGAGGTGTGAATGGATCCACCTCTTCGTATGACCAGGGCACTGCTAAGTCGTCTTCATACGTAGGCTTGTGCCTTTTTGACTTTGACTTCCAGTGTCCTTCATCACTGGTGCCACTCTCTGATACACGAGATAATGGGGATTCACTTTCCCTTCCTCTTTTCATGATAAGAGAGCGATCCTTGTCGCGAGAGTGATACCCATGACTGGCCCATGTCCTGTAGGAGGAGCAGGTATTATCATATGATTCTTTGATGCAACGGGAGAGGTCTCTACTTCGGGGATGATCCCTGCTAAGAGAAGAGTCTCGTCTGTGAGGGTGACCTCTACTGTGCGAATGGTCTCTAGAGCTTGCCCTGTTCGGCCCGGACTTAGTTGTGCTTGGCGAGTAAGTGTCGCTAAGTCGATCAAATGTGCTCTGCCTCCGATGACCTAGCCGGCCAAACACGTTCCCATCGTTGTCTTTCGAGCGATCCCTCACCTTGGGCCTTTCCGACGGGTTACGGCATCTTGCGCACAAGGTTCCCGCACTTGAGTTTTGAGAGCCTTCTCTCATTCTTCGACTTCTCTTGGTATTATCCCCAAAGTCAAGCCTAGTATGGACTTCTTTTCGCTTGTCACGGCGAATCTTATCCATAATGGCCGGCAAGATATCCTTGTAATGTTCCTCGTAGAAGTATAGGATGTTCACCCTAGGTGCGGCATCCGTTTCCTTTGACGTCTTTTCTTTGGTTGTAGTTTTCATGACAGTAGTCACAATGGGGGTTGTGTTAGCCATTGCGCTCATTTTTCTGAGAGTAATTCCTAGTATATGGTCCCACGGATGGTGCCAACTTATTGATACAAAAGTTAGGTCGGGTCTTGTTTGGTCCGAATAGTCAACTATTCGGGTATGTAGTACCTTGTTCTTGTATCAAGTGAACTTATTTGAAGGACCCTACACAAAGAATAAAACACCTTTAATCTTATCGTGGGAGCGGATCTCACGATTGGACTCCGACGTGAGAATAAGTATATAACTTCTGGGGAGTAATCGAATGTAATTAGGGTTTTTTTACAAGATACTTGTATTGATGACTATTGCGTTCCTTTTATAGGCTGAATAATCCTTAGGGTTTTCATAACATTCGGCCCAAGACACGGCCGATATCGCAGGGATTCGAAATTATCCTAACTGATTTAAATAAGTAAAGCATATATCTTATTTAATTAGGTTATCCTTTCCTAAAGATAACTTGTGAGGATACCGCGGCCACGGACATCGTGCCTGTAGCCGCGACCCGTAAGTCCATGAGGCCGTGACGGCGATACGTGGGCCGGATGCCCATTATCAGCTACCAAGCCCATAATAGTATGAGTTGGTCGGGCCGATTCATACTATACGTCATCAATATCAATAGGTGCATGAAAGCATCTGATTTAGTTGCATCTATTTTTTCATTGCATGTTGTAGTTTTAACGAATATACTGCATCTAATATTCACATTCTATATTATTAAACTAAAGATGCACTTATTATTTTATAAAAGACTACAGATGCAAGTACTACTCTAAGTTTCGCATTGGTTATTAATGAAAAAAAAGATGCATATCGTAGAGTAAACTTATGATTTAGTGGCTCATCGTTAATGACGTAAAACAAACAAATGACGATATGAAACTTAGATGCATATCCCAGATGCATATTATATTCTTAACGTTGAACCACTAAATCATGAGTTTACTCTCTATTGTTAAAAAGCAAAAGAAGATGCATGTTGTAATTTTAAAAAGTATCGTGTATCCATGCATTTGACTTTCATTTTGCATATTGTAGTTTTAAAAAAGATGCATGTTGTAATTTTATCAAAAAAGATGCATGTTAAAAAAAAATGCATGTTGTAGTTTTGATTCTTAATGATACACGGGAAAAAAAAGGAACTGGACATCACGAATTGAATAACGGAAACCATAATTGCATTACGTTTAAAATAAGGAAACTTATACCCTCGTGTGTTGACTTAAAGTCTTATAATTTACAGTTATGTCACCCCTCATTTTTAGCCATTGATCTTTTAATCCAATGATGTATATATCTTCTTATTCTTCTTATTATAATTATACTTCTCGTTAGATCTCTACTATATATATATATATATATATATATATATATATATATATATATATATATATATATATATATATATATATATATATATATATATATATTGTAAAGAAGATTTATTTGACACCATAGGGTCAGTTTATGAAATTTGAAAACACCTTTTTTCATTGTCTACACAAACAGTTTATATGACATAATCAACGTGATTTGCACAACGACATTTGTTCAACACACAAACTCGTTATTGCAATTCACACTTTTAAAATCATCAGTTCACAAGATATCATTAAATACAGTTCGGTCAACGGTCATAGCAGGTTAAAAATAATACCCATTCATGGTCAATGCAAGCAAGTATCGTACACGTGCAAAAGATCCACCAACCGGAATCATTCCACACTCGTGGTTAAGTCAATCTATTATCCGGGCCACCTAAAACATCAACATTCACAATCATACAAACTCATAATCAAATGATAATCATAGTCTCATAACCATAATAATAACAATGCTGGGGGTAGTACACGTACAACCAAAAATCCCCCAAAAGTTACAATCTCCGGTTCTAAGACCGATACATCCCATCATGATGATTCTAAGTTTCTAATACAGGAATCCTAACATATTTGAATGGTTGCGGTGTTTACAAAAATAAAATACACCCGGTAGCATGACCTCACTAACTGACACTAGCAGTTTAGTGGCTATACAAATGGTCATAATAAAATCCAAAATCAAAATAAACTACTAACAGAACTACTAAGGTCCTGGGGGTCTTCTCTACAAATCTGCAAGTTGCCTATCCATCCCTAAAATGTACTGCATCAATGTGCTCTCACGGTTGCTCATCTCCGAGACCATAGTCTGCAGCTGCTGAATCTGTGTGTCTCTCTGCTGCACAGCTGCCTGCAAAGCCTGTACCTGCTGGGTTAATCCAGTGTTAGCCTCAAAATATTGAGTCGAACATGAAGTTCGTTCATTATGTATTTAAGTCTCGGTCAATCAATTAGTTAACGTTGTAATAGGAAAGTAACGGGAAATCGGGCTCGATAGTTAATCTAATATTGTATATGTTTCGGGTTTAATCCCAAGCAAAACCCGAGCCCGGGTCCTAGTCAAATATCTCGAACGTCACTTAATGTGTCGGGGTATATAAGTAACTTTTCCACCAAGGAAAAGAAAGTTGATTTCATTTATAATATTTTCACTTTTCTATTTTCTCTCCCATCTCACTCTCTCTCTTCTTTCTCTCTCTAGGAAATCATCTCACTCTCTTTCTATATTTTCTTGATCTAGATCCGTGTATGATATGAAGTGTATGTGTTAAAGGGATCCTACAATTGGTACCAGAGCTTTAAGGGTGGATTCGTGATTCATTTGTGGTTAAAAAGAATCAAATTCGTGGCTAGTTTTTTTTTCGAAAAATATACCAAGAAAAATCAGATTTGATCTTTGTTTGTGGTTAAAGATGTTAAAGACTTGTACTTTCGGGCTTAGAACTATCCCTTGCATCATTACTAGGTGGTTTTAACATCATTTCGTGGCTTTCAAGAATGGTTGATGATTTTTTTCTTGGCTGCCTTTTGTCTAACTGAAAGGGTGTTCTTGATTGCGTTTTGTCTCAAGGTTGCATTTTGCTCATTGCGTTTTGTCTCAAGGTTGCGTTTTGCTCATTGCGTTTTGTCTCAAGGTTGCGTTTTGCTCATTGCGTTTTGTCTCAAGGTTGCGTTTTGCTCATTGCGTTTTGTCTCAAGGTTGCGTTTTGCTCATTGCGTTTTGTCTCAAGGTTGCGTTTTGACAAAAGACACTGCGTTTTGTCCATTGAAAACCCTTGTTTTGAAAATAACATCAAGACAAACAAGAACTTAAAAGACAATCAATTAATCATTGTCTAATCAAAACATAACATCAAGACAAACAAGAACTTAAAAGACAATCAATTCACAACAAACAAACCTTAAACACAATCAATTACTCACTCACGGTTTTCTATTGATTTTGTAAAATCCCGTTAAACTCTTTATCGGTTTTAATCATAGACTTGTAAAATCCCGTGATCGATAATTGTATTCAAAACCACAACTTCAATCACATCATATCCACTTAAGATCCAACAACTTTCACACTTCATAATTCATAACCATTCATTCATCATGTCTACTCCAGTCAATACATCCTCAACAGATAGTCAAATGCACAACAATATCATGGCAGCTGGTTCAAAAGATCGTCCACCAATGCTTGGACCAGGAAGATATTCACAATGGAGATCACGTTTTCTACGGTACATTGACACGAAACCAAATGGTGAGGGACTGAGAAAAAGCATACTATCTGGTCCCTACGTGCCATCTACTGTACTAGTTCAAGCTGTTGCTGCAACGGAAGGTAATCCTGCAATACAACAACATACAACAATTGAAACAGTATTGAACATGACTCCAGAGAACAAAGAACACTTTCTGTCTGAAAAAGAAGCAATTTTCTTGCTTTTAACTGGTATTGGAGATGATATCTATTCCACTGTTGATGCTTGTAAAACAGCGAATGAGATGTGGATAGCCATTGAAAGGCTACAACAGGGTGAATCATTAAACGTACAAGATGTAAAGACCAATCTGTTCTGGGAATTTGGGAAGTTTACTTCTCGAGATGGAGAAACCATGGAGTCGTATTACTCACGGTTTTACAAACTGATGAATGAGTTGACAAGGAACAACTTGCAAGTTACTACAATGCAAGTGAATGTTCAATTTCTTCAACAACTTCAACCAGAATGGTCAAGATTTGTGACGGTTGTCAAGCAATCAAAAGAAATAGACACCATCTCATATCACACACTTTTTGACATTTTGAAGCAGTATCAAAATGAAGTTAATGATATCCGTGCTGAGAGAATAGCCAAAAGTGCAAATCCATTAGCACTTCTTGCGGCTGCTCAACCATATTCAGATAATTACTATCAAGCACCAAAACCTCAAAGATCTAATGCAACATCATCTTCTACAAGACCTAGTGCATCTACCAGACACAAAGGCAAAGAGATCGCCAAACCAGTTACACCTCAATCTGAGTCAGTGTCTGAAGAAGACAGTGATCCTGAACAAGCTCAGAGGGATAAGGACATGCAAAAGAATTTGGCACTCCTTGCAAAGTATTTCAAAAAACTCTACAAACCTACCAACAACAACCTTTGAACTTCTTCAAACTCTAGGAACAAGACTGAAGATACCACACCAAGGTATAACAATGACAATCAGTCAGGGCAGTTTGGGAATCAAAGGACAATGACAGTTGCTGGGACTAGGGAAACTGTAGGCAGTCCGGTAGTGCAACAAACGGGGATACAATGCTTTAATTACAAGGGATTTGGCCATTATGCAAAGGAATACAGGAAGCCAAAGCGGGTTAAAGACTACACGTATCACAAGGAAAAGATGATGATGTGCAAACAAGCTGAACAAGGTGTTCCACTGCAAGCTGAGTAAGCTGATTGGCTAGCGGACATGGATGAAGAGATTGATGAACAGGATTTGGAAGCACATTACAGTTTCATGGCAAAGATTCAGGAGGTCTTACTAGAAGAATCCAGTTCAACTGAACAGCCATTGGATTGTACAATTATTTACATTGTCTATATAGATGATAATATTATGTTTAAAAGAATGTATAAGTGTTTTAACCATGTGGTTAAGTAAAACATGTTTTAAGTGCACTAATTTAGGGTTCTAAAAGTCAACTTATGAGTTACAAGTGGAAAATGAGCTTAAAATAACTTGTTAAATCTTGTTATCTTGAACCTCACATTGAAAATAAAAAAATTGACATAATGGACCTAATTTATGTATGGACAATTAGATATTAAGGGTTCTAATGGGGTTTTGTAACAAAGTGGTAAAGCTAAAAAGTCATAAAAAACAAGTTGTAAAACATTTTGGAAAAAAATTTATTTGGGGCAGTTTGAAATTCGACATTTTACAATATGTTTTATGAAAATTTTTTTATTAATACTACATGTACAAGGATCGAGGGGGGTCATAAAGAACTTGAAAAACCGATTTATAACGAAGAAGATACGCTATTTCAAGTTTTACGTATAGTGTAAATACTTGTATAAAACAATTTTTATAAAAAGTACTTTTCACCATAGAAACTTATTAATTTATAACATTCAACTGATATGATAAAACTTTCAATACGAGATCGTGTTCGAAAGAACTCGCTAAAAACGGAGCTATAACGAATAAGATACGACAAAAACGGGTTTTACGTTAATTAAAAGTATAAAAACGATTTTATAGCTGTTATGAACAGTAAAACACTATTCATCGCAGAATCTCAATAACATAAAAATGTGATTTTATGATCACTCGTCTTAATACGAAAGTGTGGGCGTAAGAAATGCGAGAAACGGGCTTAAAACGACAAAGTTATGTCATTTTTGCTAAAGGCGTAAATATCAAACTTTTTTACTTCTATAATTATGATTTAACTTAAACAATTAGTTGCGGTGATATCGCTATTATATATATTTATATATATATATATATATATATATATATATATATATATATATTATATATTTATATTATTTTATATAGAAATATATATATTTGATATTAGTTATCAAAGTGCTATATTACTAGGGAATTTCATAATGAGGCTTCTTCGGATGGCGTATTGACGAGTTGTTGGATTTACGATTTAAAGTGTCCTAACTCCTCGTACGTCATGTCATGACCTCTTAAATTATGATAGCCCGAACGATAGTACGATGGATAACTTTATAGGATTCATATACAGTAGTGTTAAAAACAAACATATTGAATACTGATTCGACCTATATTAACTAGGTTGCATTCGAGCGTTAGCGTGACGCGTTTTTACTTGGGATATTTTGTTATCAGTTTACTCACTCAAGGTGAGTTCATAGCCCCATGTTTTACAATTATTAATTTACAAGTTTTTGGGGTGAGAAACATTTGCATGTTTTACAAATTGGACGCAAGTGTACATTTTATCATGATTACGTTTTGCCTAAGTAGCGATAACCCACTATGCCCATGAATCATGAACTGTCAATTACTGGAATGTGAGCGCGAATGATTATAGATAGATCTATTTAGGATTGACCTCCCCGTTCGGGTGACTAGCTATCACTGGAAATGAACGTATATCATGTCGGATACTGGATGTTACGGGTTGAACATCATCACGGGCAGTGTAGGCAATATTTATATATTGTATTCAATTATGTCGAGCTTCGGTGTCATGAGCTTAGGTAAACGTAATTACATTTTGTGATGTCTGCATCTGTTGCATTATCACTGGGAAGTTTGCGGTCTGCATATACACTTAACATAAACTATGAAATTCACCAACTTTATGTTGACGTTTTTAAATGCAATGTTTTTCAGGAGGTCATTAAGCACGAGGTGCAAAGGATACATTGGTGGTTATATTTTGAAGTCATGCATTAAAGATTTAGTCGCATTACATTTTGTATATCTGTTATGGGCTGGAAATCTTTGTAATAATAACAAGTAAAACAAAGTAAAGCTTGGGCTTTTATAACACTTGCTTTATTCCAATCCCAATGTATCAGTTTTAATTGACTTTTTGGTCGTTCTATATTTTCTTGTGTTTGTGATCTGAGAAGTAACACGCCCCGGACCCTTATTCCGCTGCGACCCAATTTGGGGGTTGTTACATGTTGGCTGCAATAGGAAGGTAACCTGCATACAACAACAACAAAACAATTTGAAACAACATTGAACATGACTCCAGTGAACCAAAAGATAAACACATTTATGTCTGCAAAAGAAGCATTTTCTTGCTTTTAACTGGTATTGGAGTGAAATATATATTCCACCTGTTGATGCTTGTAAAATGCGATTGAGAGTGGATAGCCATTGAAAGGCTACAACAGGGTGAATCATTGAATGTACAAGATGTAAAGACCAATCTGTTATGGAATTTGGGAAGTTTACTTCTCGAGATGGAGAATCAATGGAGTCGTTTTACTCAGGTTTTATAAACTGGATTGATGAAATTGACTGGAGGAACAACTTGCAAGTTAATTACAATGCAAGTGATTGTTCAATTTTCTTCACAACTTCAACAGAATGGTCAAGATTTGTGACGATTGTTCAAAGCAATCAACGAAGAAATAGGACTCCATGTATATCACACACTTTTTGACATTTCTGAAGCAGTATCAAAATGAAGTTAATGATATCCGTGCTGAGAGAATAGCCAAAAGTGCAAATCCATTAGCACTTCTTGCGGCTGCTCAACCATATTCAGATAATTACTATCAAGCACCAAAACCTCAAAGATCTAATGCAACAGTCATCTTCTACAAGACTAGTGCATCTTCCAGACACAAAGGGAAAGAGATCGCAAAAACCAGTTACACACTCAATCTGAGGTCAGTGTTGAAGTAACAGTGTTTTCATGAACAAGCTTGAGGGATAAGGATATGTAAAAGAATTTGGCACTCCTTGCAAAGTATTTCCAAAGGCTCTACAAACCTACCAACAACAACCTTCGAACTTCGTTAAACTCCAGAAACAAGACTGAAGATACCACACCAAGGTATAACAACGACAATCAGTCAGGGCAGTTTGGGAATCAAAGGACAATGACAGTTGCTGGGACTAGGGAAACTGTAGGCAGTCCGGTAGTGCAACAAACGGGGATACAGTGCTTTAACTGCAAGGGAATTTGGCCATTTGCAAAGGATTGGCAGGAAGCCAAAGCGGGTTAATGACCTACAGTATCACAAAGAATAGATGATGATGTTTGCAAACAAGCTGAACAAGGTGTTCCACCACTACAAGCATGAGCAAGGCTGATGGGCTAGCGGACCACGGATGAAGAGATGGATGAACAGGGAATTGGACGCACATTATAGTCCTTCATGGCATAGATTCAGGAGGTCTTCTTAACCGAAGAATCCAGTCAAAGGATCAAGACCATTAGGACAGTACAAAACAATGATGAAAATAATGTGTTTGCCAATGAAAGACAACATTCTACGAAACTTACTGCAGAATGTGCTAATGAGCGTGTTGCGATTGCTAATTTAATTGCAAACTTAACTCTTGATACTGAGGAAAATAAATTGATTTTAAAGAATTAAAGAAAGTAAACACATCTTTGACTCAGGAACTAGAGGAGCTTCAAGATCAACTTGATGAGAACAAGTAGGCTCTGAAGGGAGGCTTAGTGTTTGTCGGGGGATAGTTGTCTATTGCACTTCAGAACAAACAGGAATGGGCTTAAGAAGTACATAGCCTTTATTGGACCATCGATTGATTATGGAAATACTTCAAACAAGTTAAAATGATTCTCTAGTCTATTAGCTCTTAAAGACATTGAAATTTAATGAGGTCTTAAGAAACAAAAGCCTTGAAATTTCAATTCTAAATCAGAAGCATGATGTGTTAGTCAAAAGAGTCTGTTTAACAAAGTCAATCAAATTTTAATAAGGTCAATAAAAGAGAAAAGTAAGGTCATTTTCTTATTTATGGTTAAGGAAGAAAAACGATATTGACAAGTTGATTGAAATGGACAAACAATTAAAGTTTTTGAACCGAAATTTTTATATCTGTAATCAGTCAATCTAGACAGTATATGTTAGCAACCCAAATGCTGACATATTATGGATGACCAACCTTTGACTAATCCATAGGTACATCAAGAATGCTCAATCTGCGAAAAAGCCTGGTTTGTATGAGATCCCATGTGATACTTCTGATCTTGCAAAACAGCGATTTAGACCCAATAGGGAAGAGACCTTCGACTCTTGCAAATGGGGAGTAGATCAAAATTGATAAAGATTATGTTAAACAATATGATAACACAAATAGAATAGGTCTTTATGAAATTTTTCTAAGCCACCTCACTGGAGTATCTTTTCAGTGGGACGCGCAAAAGAAAGTTAGGAAGACAATGTGGAAAATGTTTGTTTAGAACAAAAACCAATCATTGTAAAAATACGTTGCCCTTTCTTACCCGTTTTGAAATCCATTAGTAAAAAGAAGACAAGTTTTTAACGACATGAAATTTAACATTAATCAATTTAGAGAATTTGTTGATCAAGCTTGGTTTATACATACTAGTGATTATTTTCGAGTGCCAACTACTAAAGTATGGAAGTTTGTCAAAATCCTTATTATTGCCTCTTTCCATAAAAACTCTGAATGATATTTTTCATTTTGAACATGAAACTTAAAAACAGTAATGCACGAAGATTATGAGTATTGTAAAATCCCCTTGAAAAAGAGGTTGACGAGACTTGATATTCTTAAAAGGCTATTTTCCTTCAAACATATATGATCTACCTCTCTTGAAGAGTGGTGTTAAGGATGTTTCATGTTTTCATATTTGTATTCTCCTGTCTGATTTAAATTGCTTATGCTGAATGACATTCTTGTATCTTCATAATGTCAATGAATGTGAATGTCTTGCACACAAAGTTTTCTGAAACAAACTGAATTATTAACAAAAAAGATCATAATAACTCTTTTAAAAGAGTTTTGCTAAACTTCAAATCCACTCGATTTCTCTTGAACTTGCTTTACAATCTTTGTAAAGAACAACTGAAAAAAACTCAGTTTGCAAAGAAATATGGAGCATATGTATTTCGATAGAAACACGTGACAATTCATGAAATACAAAGATTTGAAAGCTCAAATGCAAGACAAAAACATAGCTTCAGGTGAGTTAAAGAAAAAACTCATTGAGAAACGCAAAGAAAAGTCTGTAGAAACTCAGTTTGATCTACCATCTGATGTTACGACAACCAAATGCTAAAGGATCCAAACCAATCAGTTTTGGAAAAACCGACTCCTTTTTTAAATTCTCTGAAATGTGAAGGTTTTCAATACGAAATAGTTCAGTTAATAAACTAATGTATCAGATGGTTGTTTAAATAATTCACTCAACAAAATTTGCCTCTCAGGATAGGAAAACATGCGGAATACACTCGAATGTGCTCTTAAACTAGGAAATGTATTAGAATTGCCACTACCACAACACAAAACAAAGAATGCAGTTGCCTCATGCTTCTAGGAATTCTAATCCTATGTGTTCTAAATCTTCAGGAGTAAATCACACTATAGTGTTAGCAGACCACGCTTAAGTGCTAAATCAAGTTAAAGATAAGGTCGTGCCAAACAATAGTCAGTGAAGTTTAAAAAGAAGGAAGTAGAAGACCATCATAGGATTTCTAGTATTTCTAAGAAAACAAAGTCTGTAACTGCGTGTAATGACAGTTCAAATTCCAGAACTTCGAATGTGAATGCTGTTTGTGCTGAATGCGGAAAATGTGTGTTTAATTCTAATCATGATGCTTGTGTTTCTAGATACTTGAAATGACGTGAACGCTCAGAAACTAAGAAGCCTAAATGTAGTGCTTATTCGTGCTAGTAAACCTAATAAAGGAAAAAATTGAACCAAATCTATTGCACTCCCCATAAGGAAACAGTTGCATCCCCCCCCCCCCCCCCCCCCCCACCCCCCCCCCCCCGCCACCTACCACTATTCAGAAATCTAAGAGTTACTATAAGGGAGTTGTTATGAGAAATACAAATCAGGAATGGAAATGGTGGATAGCTAAGAGATGTCTATCAGGATATACATGGACACAAAAGCCTCTTAGGACCAAAAAGATATGGATGCCTAAAATCAGGAAAGAGGATGTATCAACAAGTATTAGTCCCACTATAGACATTGTCTCTAGGATTACTAATGTCTTGAAGATATCAAATTCCTTAGGATCCAATTTGTCCAATGTTCCATCGTCCTCTAATTCTCTTGCAGATTGTACAACTCATCCTATTCATTGTTGACTCTGGATGCACAAAGCACATGACGGGCAATCTCAAGCTGTTGTGTAATTTTGTGGAGAAATTTCTGGGTACTGTTCGTTTTGGAAATGATCAATTTGCTCCAATTCTTGGTTATGGAGATCTGAATCAAGGAAATATCATGATCAAACGGGTTTATTACATCGAAGGCCTCAATCACAATCTTTTCTCGGTTGGTCAATTCTGTGATGCGGATTTGGAGGTTGCTTTCAGGAAATCTACTTATTTTGTGAGAGATCTTCAGGGAACGATTTACTAACTGGTAATCATGGATCCGATCTCTACACAATATCTCTTCAAGAAACAACTTCATCAACTCCAATCTGTTTCATGGCTAAAGCTTCACCAACTCAAGCATGGTTATGGCATCGAAGACTTTCTCATCTTAACTTCGATTACATCACCTTACTCTTAAAGAAATATATTGTGACAGGCTTACCTAAGTTGAAATATGTCAAGGATCAACTTTGTTCATCTTGTGAAATGAGTTAAGCAAAAAGAAGCTCATTTAAATCAAAAGCTGTTCCAAGTTCCAAAGGAAGGCTGAATTTGCTTCACATGGACTTGTATGGTCCAATGCAGGATGCAACCATAAATGGGAAGAAATATATTCTGGTGATTGTTGATGACTATTCAAGATACACTTGGACTCTTTTTCTACGATCCAAGGATGAAACACCAGAAGTTCTCAAAGACTTTCTCACGATGATTCAACGCAATCTTCAAGCTCAAGTTATTAGTGTCCGTACTGACAGAGGCACAAAGTTCTTGAACAAGACACTCCATGCTTATTTCAAAGAAGAAGGCATTGAACATCAGACTTCCACTCCTCGAACACCTAAACAGAACGGCGTTGTCAAAAGATGAAACCACACTCTTGTTGAGGCTGCTCGAACAATGCTCTTGGCTTCTAAGCTTCCATTATCATTTTGGGCTGAAGCAGTTGCAACCGTATGCTATACTCAGAACAGATCAATCATCATATCGACTCATGGAAAGATGGAGTATCACATCATTAATGACAGGAAACCTTCAATAAAACATCTTCACATCTTTGGTTGCATTTGTTACAAAACTAGAGATGGGGAAAATATGGATTAAATGAAAGAAAAAGGGGATCCATGTGTCATGGTGGGATATTCTACTCAGTCGAAGGGATATCGTGTCTACAACAAGAGAACACGCTTAATAGTTGAGTCCATTCATATCAAGTTTGATGAAATCAAAGATATGATGTCTGATCACAACAGTTCAGACCTCGCACCACAACGACAAAAGATGTCTATTGAAAATGTCTCTTTAGGCCTCGTTCCTCAAGGATAAAAGGCGCCAGATTATGACAACTCTGACCCCGTGCCCTCAATACAAAATGTTGTTCCTATAGCAGAAAAGACAGATTCATCACATCAAGGGTTGGAATTTCTCTTCAGTCCTTTAATTGAAGAATATTACACTCCAACACACAGTCAAGCTGAGGAAAACAACAATGATCAAGCACCGAATGCATCGTTTCAAGAAGATGAATTTATCAATCCTTTTTATACACGGGTACAAGAATTTGGTGAGTCTTCCACACGCAACATTGATAATACCGATGGACCAGAGATCATCCATTAGAACAAGTTGGTGGAAATCTAACCATGCCATTTCAAACAAGAAGATAGCTTGCCACAGATCCTGAAATGTGTATATTCACGCTCACAGTGAGTATTGTTGAACCAAAGAACATTAAGGAGGCAATGGCTAATTCAGCATGGATTGAAGCAATGCAAGAAGAATTTCATCAGTTTGACAGACTAAAAGTCTGGGAACTTGTCGACAAACCATTTGGCAAGATGATTATAAAGCTAAAGTGGTTATGGAAGAATAAAAAGGATGAAGATCAGACTGTAATTCGCAACAAAGCATGACTTGTAGCTAAAAGGTTTGCTTAGAGAGGGTTATGAGTTTGAAGAATCATTTGCACCAGGTTGCTCGCTTGTGAAGCAGTTCGGGGGGGGGGGGGGATTTTCGTTGCCTAGCAGCAATAAGTCTTTTCCAATCTATTGCATGGACGTGAAAATGCATTTCTTAATGAGTCCACTGAAGGAGGAGGTTTATGTTGCTCAGCCAGAAGGGTTGTTGATCGATTCATCCAGAAAAAGTCTACCTTCTAGGAAAGCTTTGTATGGATTAAAAGCAAGCTCCAAGAGCCTGGTATGATGAACTTTCCAACTTCCTGATGTCCAAAGGCTTTACTAAAGGTATAATTGACCCAACTTTATTCAAGATAAAATACGAGGAGGATATTCTACTAGTGCAGATTTACGTTGATGACATAATTTTTAGGTCTACAAACTCTAAATATTCAAAAAGATTTGAAAAGTTAATGCACAATAGATTTAAAATGTCCTTAATGGGGGAGATGAAGTTCTTTTTAGGACTACAGATCCACCAGTCCCTAAAACGTATTTTTATCAATCAGGCCAAGTACGCTTTAGAAATTCTAAAAAAGCATAATATTATCAATTGCCCCCCCCCCCCCCCCCCCCCCCCCCCCCCCCCCCCCCCACCCCCCCCCCCCCCCCATCCTTTTTTCTCACTCCATTGGTACACCATTTGATACTAACCTAATAGATGTAGATTAGATTTTGAGTAGAGAACCCATAGACCAATCTGATTATCATAGTAAGATCGGGTCACTCATGTACTTGACATCTAGTAGACCAGACTTAGTGCAAGCAGTATGCTATTGTGCACGTTATCAAGCATGACCAACACAAAAGCACCTCAAGTAGGTGAAAAGAATCTTTAAATACCTAAAGGGTACCATTAACATGGGACTCTAGTAGCCAAAGGATTCTGGCTTTGAACTAACAGCATTTTCAGACACTAATCATGCCGGATGCATTGATACTCGGAAAAACACTTCTGGAGGGATACAGTTCCTGTGGGTGTGTCTTAATAAGCTGTGTTAAGGGTTAAAAGCTAACAGGTAGTTAAGTTATTGTTTGGGCCTCATACATAGTTTTTGGGCTGTTTGGTATAAGAAAGGGAATTTGGGCTTTTTGTAAGACTTGGGCTTATATATCTTTACATAATGTGTAAATAGGCTAACCCGACCCATTAGATGGGTACGGGTAGGCCCATTTAATATTTCTTCGATTAAGGCTTTGGCTATTGTTGGGAATTATACTTTGAGTTGATTATGACAAAACATATTAAAGGTGGAGGACCTACAAGACAAAGTTGGAATAACATTAATACTGATTGAATATTAGTCAAACAGTATTTAATGCTCAACTATAATATAAAGATCAACATTAATGCTAATTGAAGAATTAGTCAAATAGTATTTAATGTTGATTTATAGTTTCCTAATTTTATTTTGATCTTATCTTGTCTTGTAAACCCTAACCCCT
>BQNB010034244.1:0-39563 GCA_026074375.1 Tanacetum coccineum
TTTGCACTTTTACGAGTTTGGTCCTTCTAGTTTAAAAGATGTACAAAGTAAACCTTGTATTTTGGAAAGTGACATAATAGATCCCTATAATCCAGACGTCATTCAGTAAACGTTTGAGGAGCTAGGGCACTTTAAATCATAAACCCAACAACTCAGTCAGAATGTAATACCAAGATGAAACCCCTTAATATGAAGCTCCCTAGTATTGTGATACGAAATAGATTCGGGACAGGATTTTTATAAAGCATATCGATGATGAATTTTATAATAGTTATAACATAATCGGTTTTAAGCGTTTTGCTCAATAACTGGAAATGATAAGCACATCAAGCGTTAATTAATGTTATGTCTTATAAGGTTTTGAACATATTTCTACACTTTTTCAAAATGTTACATTTTAGACCCTTAAGAATGAAAAATGGAAAAATATACCCTCAGAGTTTTCATTTTTACAAGTTGGGTCCTTCTAGTTTAAAAGATGTACAAAGTAAACCTTGTATTTTGGAAAGTGACATAATAGATCCCTATAATTCAGAGGTCATTCAGTAAACGTTTAAGGAGCTATGGCACTTTAAATCGTAAACCCAACAACTCAGTCAGAACGTAATACCAAGATGAAACCCCTTAATATGAAGCTCCCTAGTATTGTGATACGAAATAGATTCGGGATAGGATTTTTATAAAGCATATCGATGATGAATTTAATAATATTTATAACATAATCGGTTTTAAGCGTTTTGCTTAATAACTGGAAATGATAAGCACGTCAAGTGTTAATTAATGTTATGTCTTATAAGGTTTTGAACATATTTCTACACTTTTTCAAAATGTTACATTTTAGACCCTTAAGAATGAAAAATGGTAAAATATACCCTTGGAGTTTTCATTTTTACAAGTTTGATCCTTCTAGTTTAAAAGATGTACAAAGTAAACCTTGTATTTTTGAAAGTGACATAATAGATCCCTATAGTTATAACTTTGATGAAATGACATTTTTAGTCCCTTTACTTATAAGTTTCAGAAAGTTACGGTATATACCCTTTTGCATGAAAAATGTATCGTTTTTAGTCCAAAATCCATAATAATGATATTTTTCAATATGAAAAGTAATTTACAGGTTATATCTTATTAATATAAGCTCAAATATGATGTTTTAATGTAACGAAAGTTAAGATTAACGATTCGTTAAGCCAGAAATTAAAACGGGTCGAATTAGGGTTTTATAACGAAAACACGTAGGTTTTTAATTTAAATTCCTTCAAGACTCAATAAAGTGATTACAATATCATTAGTTAAGATTATTACAATAGCTTATAACTTCAGTTTACCATTTTAGCTTATAGATTTAAGAAAAACACTAAATTAGGGTTTTGTGGGTTCGTTTTGGATCAAAAGTCAAGAACGAATGATTTTGAAGTTAAAAGCTTGTAACAAGAGTATATTTAGGATCATATAAACATTATAAGAGTGATAGAATAGAATGGGAGCTTATAGAACCTGATTTGAGCTTGTAGATTCGAAAATTGGTCGAATGGGTAGTTTTTGCATACGTACGCCTAGTAACAAGGTCTCGGGGCTTCAAGGATTCAATACATCTCTTGATTATTGCTCTTGGAGACTCTTAGGACCTTCTTGATCAGAGGTTTGCTGCGATTGATGGTTATAGAAGAAGATGTGTTAGTGTGAGTAAATAAGGATGGGTGCGAGTCCTTTTATAGGCTTGTTTGGACTTGGAGGCCAAGGAAAAGAGTGCAAGGTGTCTTATTTCTGATGGGGCTGAGTAAGAAGGTTTATGAGGATGACATGGTGAGGTTATGGTGTAGCTAAGAGTGTTGGCAAGGTTGTAGAGTGGTGAGATGGTGCTTGGTTCAGCCGCAGGTTCCTTGGAGCCAAAGGGAGGTGATGTGGAGCTTTAGAAACCATGAAGGGAGTTTAAACACCTTTTAAGCTGCTTAGGCATGAATGAGGTGAGTCACCATGGTGCTTGGTTGCAAAGAGTAGCTTCAAAATGGGTCACATTGCAAAAAAATAAGGTCGCGGGTTCATGAGGGCTCGGTTAGGGTTTTCTTGCTTATTTTTCGAATACATTGATGTTACAAATATGGAATATGGATTGCAAGACTTATATTAAGGATTATTAACAAGATTTAATAGGTGGTTCGGGTTTAAAATGGGTGAAAATGAGTAAACGGGTCAAAAGTTCACATTAAGGTTCGATTAGGGTTTCTTAGATTTAATTCATGTACATTGTTGTTAATATGATGAAATGATGATGAAATGTAATTTATAATGTTGTAATTTATGTTATTACAACTTATTTGGGTAGTGGTTGAGGTTTAAAATGGATAAAAATCAAGAAACGGGTCACGGTTTAGTATTTAGTTCGGGTTAGGGTTTCTAGGTTTCATTTCATGAAATCTTATGAAATGAAGTGCATGACTTGCTTGTAACTTGTACCTAATGGATTGTACAAGTTTCCTTAGAAAAATGAAGGTAAAACGGCTATTTTGGATGTCATGCATTAATGACTTGTACATTATGCTTTAAAGGACTTGCACCTTATTTTTGGAGGGAAAGTATATTCAAGTTGGATGTTATATTACTTGTTCATGTGCTTTTATTGATTGTACATTCATTTTGATTGTTAACTTTACCTGAAATTAGGGTTTAGGCATAAACGATAACGGTTTATCCTCATTTGATAATATTGTCGTGAAAACTTTGTTAAATAGCTAATGTTTATGATAAAATGGATAATAGATCATTGACTTGACATGTTATGATGTTTTCTTGATATATATGAAGATAGGATTGTCATAGGTAGGTTGCGTGAGCTCGTTAACTTTAGTTATGCAAGTTACGTTGCAAAATAAGAGATTAAAGCAAAAAAAAATTCCCCATGAAAAAGTGATATATTATATAACAGAGAGATATTACATTGGTGAAAATTTCGGGTTGTTATAGTCCCCCAACCTTACAGAAATCTCATCTCGAGATTTAGTTGAATGATAGAGTGTAGAAGTTCAGAGATTCATTCATATGGAATAAGAGTTTTGTTTGTACAAACAGATCACAGATTGAAAGAATGTTGTTTGTACGTATGCCATATACTTAAGCCTACTTATTTATAATTTCATAATTATAATTACTCCTTTCGCACGTTCTACTTACTTCTCAAGATCTACACCTCTCTAAATAATTGTAGAAATAATATAAGTTATAATAGTTACGTAGTATTTGGTAAGCAAATTTCTTACATACACTGCTTGGGGAAATGGAGTGGCACAGAGGATATTGATGGCAAAAGAAAAGTAGTTATAGTTAAGGTTTTACCCTTGTTCTCTATAACCGTGAGCTCTGATACCACTCTATAACACCCCCATTTTTACAATATAGCAGCGGAAGCTAATCTGGGGTATTACTTCATAGTACAATAGTCACAATCATAGAAAATGACTCAAAAGAGACGTTTTTAAAAGATACGTTATCATTCATTAAAATCAGAGTTTTACAAAGGCAGGTCCCAAAATCTAGAAACATAAAATGTGAATGATAACAAGTTTTAGCCATCTTCAAGTCCATGCCACTCCATGCCATAAGTTGCTTAATTACCTAGGATAAACATGCTAAAAAGGATCAACACAATGGTTGAGTGAAATTCATAGGTTTATGGTAAATAGTTTGAATACAAATTATAGTGTAATATTTGCACGAGCACAATTATTATGGAAAACAGTATTATTATGGAAAACAACATTATCATGGAGAACATCATTATTATAGAGAACAGTTGAATATTATATGGTTGAATGCAAGTTTAATCACCCGTAATTGCTAATAATTACAACGAATACAATTATCATGGAAATGTGGTAACATTATTATTGCATCTAAGCTCATGACACCAATACGTTAACAGGGAAAATCACCGTAGTGACATTGGTTAGGGAACTATGTCCCCATGGAAAAGGTAACTTTCCAAGGTTACCCATTAGGTCAAATATAGTGCGTTTGGCTACCCTATGAATGGGTATACAAACGGGAGTCGTCATCCCCAATAGATCTATTCACAATATTCGCGCTCACTTATAAACAATTAATGGTTCATGATATGGAAATAATGGAACTGGAAGCTACTTAGGTGATAATATATCTGGATAGCATACATTTGGAAAAAACACCTGCATTTATGGTAAAACAATCATGTTATTCAAAATTCATAGTTTAAGCATGTATCCTCCTCGCAGGTTTATGAAAACATTAAAGAGATTGAAAAGCGAGGCTATGAACTCACCTTAACAAGGAAATCTGATTAACGGTAAAAGTATATCAAAGGAAAGGCGTCTATATGGTAGTACGACGTTATCTACTCGGGCGGAAAGTATATCAACTTGAAAGAAAGCAGTTTTGTCACGTAACCTGGGATAATATGTCGAGTCTTAGAAAGATTGTACTCTAGAACTTTGGTTCTAAGAGTTTAATATTGTTATGAGTTTGATTGGAGATTTTGGAATTATTGTATCACCGTTCGGGCCATCATAATTCAGAGGTCATTCAGAAAATGTTTGAGGAGCTAGGGCACTTTAAATCGTAAACCCAACAACTCAGTTAGAACGTAATACCAAGATGAGACCCCTTAATATGAAGCTCCCTAGTATTGTGATACGATATAGATTCGGGACAGGATTTTTATAAAACATATCTATGATGAATTTTATAATAGTTATAACATAATTGGTTTTAAGCGTTTTGCTCAATAACTGGAAATGATAAGCACGTCAATCGTTAATTAATGTTATGTCTTATAAGGTTTTGAACATATTTCCACACTTTTTCAACATGTTACATTTTAGACCATTAAGAATGAAAAATGGCAAAATACACCCTTGAAGTTTTCATTTTTACAAGTTTGGTCCTTCTAGTTTAAAAGATGTACAAAGTAAACCTTGTATTTTGGAAAGTGACATAATAGATCCCTATAGTTATAACTTTGATGAAATGACATTTTTAGTCCCTTTAGTTATAAGTTTCAGAAAGTTACGATATATACCCTTTTGCATGAAAAATGTATCGTTTTTAGTCCAAAATCAATAATAAAGATATTTTTCAATATGAAAAGTAATTTACAGGTTATAGCTTATTAATATAAGCTAAAATATGATGTTTTAACGTAACGAAAGTTCAGATTAATGATTCGTTAAGCCAGAAATTAAAACGGGTCGAATTAGGGTTTTATAACAAAAGCGCGTAGGTTTTTAATTCAAATTCCTTCAAGACTTAATAAAGTGATTATAATATCATTAGTTAAGCTTATTAGAATAGCTTATAACTTTAGTTTACCATTTTACCTTATAAATTTAAGAAAAACACAAAATTAGGGTTTCGTGGGTTTGTTTTGGATCAAAAGTTAAGAACGAATGATTTTTAAGTTAAAAGCTTGTAACAAGAGTATATTTAGGATCATATGAACATTATAAGAGTTATAGAATAGAATGGGAGCATATAGAACCTGATTTCAGCTTGTGGATTCGAAAATGGGTCAAATGGGTAGTTTTTGCATACGTATGCCTAGTAACAAGGTCTCGGGGATTCAAGGTGATATGTTATATTACTTGTTCATGTGATTTGATTGATTGTACATTCATTTTGAATGTGTACTTTACATGAAATTAGGGTTTAAACGTAAACGTTAATGGTTTTAGCTCATTTGATATTATCGCCGTGAAAACTTTGTTAAATGAATAACGTATATGATAAAATGGATATTAGATTGTTGACTTAACATATTAGAACATTTACTTGATGTAAACATAGATAAATTAGGCATAGGTCGTTGCGTGAACTTATTTACTTTAGAAAAATAAACTATGATACGTAGTGGAATGGAATGAAATGAAATTTTTATTACCGTGAAAAAGTAGTACTTAACATAGTAAGTAGATATTACATTGATGAAATACTGGAAAATTATGGGTTGTTATAGTCCCCCAACCTTACAGAAATCTCGTCCCGAGATTTAGATTGAGTGATAGAGTGATATTTGGAAACAAAAGTTCTTAGTTTATTTAGTTTCTAGTCTGATGGCCTACTTTGTTGCAATTCTGACATCTGGCAGACGTGGGTCTGTGTGATGCAGGTGTTAACTTCTACAGAGGGATGTGGGTCCATTATAATCCATGTTTCCATTAGCCTTGAAGGTTTCTGCCTTCCATTTTTGTTGTTGGTGATGGATCATGGTTGCGGTTGTTTTAGTTTGCGGTTAATCTTGGTGTTGTGGTTATAGCGATTGTTGGTAGTGGTATTGTTGTATGGATCATTGGGGTATTTGTTATTTTTACGATTATTAGGGTAGTTGTTGTTTTCGTTGTTGGTGTTTCTTTTATCCTCAAACTTTCTTTTATGATCATTGGTTTCTTGCATAGAATTGCGCTTTAGTATCTGATCCATTAGCCTCTGGGATATGTTGCCAGCTTCTTCCAAAGTTTTAGGTTCTGAAGCAGTAACGTTTCCTTCAATGCTTTGGGGCAGTCCCCCGATGTAAGCTTCTATAAGTTTCTCAGAATTTGGCACCATGTTTGGACAAAAGACTGCTAATTCTTGGAATCTTCTAAGTATGTCTGGGGGAGATCATTTCTTTTCACAACAAGGTTTGTAAAATTCATCTTCCATTTTCTTGACTTTAGTTTGAGGGCAATACTTATTGGTCAAGAGCCTTTTCAATTCAGTCTAGGTAATCCTTTTAGCTTGTTCTATTCTGATAGGTTGGGCGTATGCATTCCACAGGACAAGGCATCGTCGGTCAGGGTACCAGTAGCAAATGTCACTCTGTTTTCCTGGGCATAATTGCTATGAGAAAATACTGATTTAGTCCGTTCAAACTAGCGAATAAGTTCAACAGCTCCTTCCGTACCATTAAAGTAGAAAGGTTGACAGCTTATGAATTCTTTGTAGTTTCCTCTTTTTGCTACAAGAATTTCTCTTGGTCTAGTGTTCCTATTGGGATTGTCGGCATTTGCCATGGTAGCAGCTTGTGCTTCCAGGGAGGCAGCAAAACCATCAGTAATCAGTTGCCGGATGGCAGCCTGAGTCATAGCTGATGCTGCAGACGTTGATGTTCTCTTGGGAGACATCTATCAACATATACAAGACAACATAGAATGAGAATCCATAAAATGATATAGTCATATCATAGATTAAGGTATGAAAATAAAAAGACTTGTGATCATTCTTTGGTTTTGCAGGATACAACGGAAAATTTTAGAATTGAAGACTTTGAGAGATAGATACGGAAATAATGGAATGAGTGATTCAATAGGAGGCTTAGTGTTTCTAAGTACAAAGATTTAAGAAAATCGGTATGGTAAGAGAATTATAGTTAATTTAGGATTAAAGATAGGGTCATCATACTATAGGCTAGACCTCTTTGACATATATGATTGGTATTATAAAAGAACAACGAAAGGTATAATGGAATCAACACTTGTATAAATAACTTGTTTATATAATTTACATAGTAAAATTTTTCAAGTGTCTTTATTCATACATCTAGTGGTTGGATTCTAGAAAACTGCAATCTGGTGGTTCTTCTTTGTTGTTTTTGAGTTCTGTGTCGCTTACAACTTTCTAGAATCTTATCAAAGGTATATTCTAGTGATGATGTGTTGATCTAACGGTTCGAGGAAATCCTATGTGAGGATGAAGATATAGGTGTTTGTTTCAATTGTCTTTAGGTGATGACATCTTTTTAGAGGCAAAGAATCTCAAGAATCAAACATTGGTAGATAGTGCTAATATAGAGATGGTGTAAATAGCTAGTAGAGCAATAATAACTTGGGGTGGTAGAATAGCATCATATGCTTGTATGTTCTTTATATACAGATCATCATGTAAAGGTGAGAAGACTAGTATTTCTAAAAGATACTTAGTAAAATCATCGGAAGATTCAAGAGAAACGTTTCTCAGTGAGGCTGGGAAATAGTTTAGAATGTTCGTGGAGGAAAAAGTATTCTCAATATCGGAATCGGATAAGTGAGGGGACGAAGACATGACTGTAACAACCCAGTAGTAAATAACATAAGTTACTTATATAATAGTATAATAGTTATGTATTTTTACATAGTATTCGGGAAAAGTAGTGGCATCTTCACAATTCAGGGAATGTAGTGGCACGGAGGACATTGATGGCTAAAGAAAAGTAGTTATAGTTAAGGTGTTACCCTTGTTCTCTATAACCGGGAGCTCTGATACCACTCTGTAACACCCTCATTTTGATAATATAGCAGCGGAAGCTAATCTGGGGTGTTACTTCATGAATCACAGACACAATCCTAGAAAACGACTCAAAAGAGACATTTTTAAAAGATACGTTATCATTCATTTAAAAAATCATAGTTTTACAAGGCAGATTCAAATTTATAGAAAATAAAATGTAAATGATAACAAGTTTTAGCCATCTTCAAGTTCATGCCACTCCATGCCATAAGTTGCTCAATTACCTGAGATAAACATGCTAAAAAGAATCAACACAAATGTTAAGTGAAATTCATAGGTTTATGGTAAATAGTTTGAATACAAATTATAGTGTAACATTTGCACGAGCACAATTATAATGGGGAAAAACAGTATTATTATGGAAAACAAATTATCATGGAGAACAACATTATTATGGAGAACAGTTGAATGCAAGTCATCATAATAGTAATAATTGCAACGAATACAATTATCATGGAAAAATGGTAACATTATTATTGCACCTAAGCTCATGACACCAATACGTTAATAGGGAAAGTTACCGTAGTGACATTGGTTGAGGAACAAATGTCCCCATAGAAAAGGTAACTTGCCAAGGTTACCTATTAGGTCAAATATAGTGCATTTGGCTACCCTATGAATGGGTATACAAACGGGATTCGTCACCCCCAATAGATCTATTCACAATATTCACTCTCACTCGTAAGCAATTAATGGTTATGAAATACCGCCACCCCCCATAATGGGGAGGGGGGACGAACTGGAAAACTACTTAGGTAATAATATATCTGGATAGCATACAGAAAACACTTGCATTCATGGTTTATACAGGTTTATAAAGTATTCAAAAGATTGAAATGTGAGGTTATGAACTCATTAAGTCTTAGAAAAGTAATCACATTGTTATAAGATAAACGAGTATGTAAAAGAGTTTGTAACAAGCATGTATCCCCCTCGCGGGTTTATAAAATATGTCAATAAGTAAAGGCGAGATTATGAACTTCACCTGATAGGTAGTTGTAATAAATATTCCAAAATATAAGCTGACGACCTTATCATAATCTTAAAGGAACGTTTGAAGTTGATTATAGGCAAGATGATGTAAAAAGCCACGTCACGAACAGGTTTGAGCTTTGAAGATCATCAACGGAGGATGAAAACGGGTCGAAATGGGGGTTAGAAACGCTTGTCCAATCGGTTTTCTTCTTTAGGGCTTCAAGGCTTCAATACTCCTCTTGATCTTCAATATTTCTCTTGATTATTGCTCTTAGGGACTCTTGGGACATTCTTGATCAGAGGTTTTCTGCCATTGATGGTTATAGAAGAAGATGTGTTGGTGTGAGTAAATGAGGAGGGTGCGAGTCCTTTTATAGGCTCGTTTGGACTTGGAGGCCAAGGAAAAGAGTGCAAGGTGTCTTATTTCTGATGGGGCTGAGTAAGAAGGTCTATGAGGATGACATGGTGAGGTTATGGTGTAGCTAAGAGTGTTGGCAAGGTTGTAGAGTGGTGAGATGGTGCTTGGTTCAGCCACAGGTTCCTTAGAGCCAAAAGGAGGTGGTGTGGAGCTTTAGCAACCATGAAGTAAGTTTAAACACCTTGTAAGATGCTTAGGCATGAATGAGGTGAGTCACCATGGTGCTTGGTTGCAAAGAGTAGCTTCAAAATGGGTCACATTGCAAAAAAATAAGGTCGCGGGTTCATAAGGGCTCAGTTAGGGTTTTGTTCCTTATTTTTTGAATACATTGATGTTACAAAGATGGAATATGGATTTCAAGGCTTATATTAAGGATTATTAACAAGATTTGATAGGTGGTTCGGGTTTAAAATGGGTGAAAATGAGTAAATAGGTCAAAAGTTCACATTAGGGTTCGATTAGGGTTTCTTGGATTTAATTCTTGTACATTGTTTTTAATATGATGAAATGATGATGGAATGTGATTTATAATGTTGTATTTTATGTTATTACAACTTATTTGGGTAGTGGTTGAGGTTTAAAATGGATAAAAATCAAGAAACGGGTCACGGCTTAGTATTTAGCTCGGGTTAGGGTTTCTAGGTTTCATTTCATGAAATCTTATGAAATAAGAATGAATATAGAATGTAAATGAATTGCATGACATGCTTGTAACTTATACCTAATGGATTGTACAAATTTCTTTAGAAAAACAGAGGTAAAACGGCTATTTTGGATGTCATGCATTAATGACTTGTACATTATGCTTTAAAGGACTTGTACCTTATTTTTGTATGGAAAGTATATTTAAGTGAGATGTTATATTACTTGTTCATGTACTTTGATTGATTGTACATTCATTTTGAATGTTAAATTTACATAAATTTAAGGTTTAGGCATAAACAATAACGGTTTATGCTTATTTGATAATATCGTCGTGAAAACTTTGTTAAATAGCTAATGTTTATGATAAAATGGATAATAGATCATGTTATGATGTTTACTTGATATATATGAAGATAGGATTGTCATAGGTAGGTTGTGTGAGCTCGTTAAATTTAGTTATGCAAGTTACGTTACAAAATAAGAGATTAAAGCAAAAAAAATTCCCCGTGAAAAAGTGATATATTATATAACAAAGAGATATTACATTGGTGAAAATTTTGGGTTGTTATACCAATCTGAATAGATCTTTCTAGCCTGTTAAGGGTGGTAGCCAATCTGGATAGATCCAAACTATCTACAAGAGAAATAATGACTATGAACAATATAAGCTATGTGGAAACTAACTTATATTGCTAAGAAGAACAATGAATAAAACAGAACTTTGATTACTATTAATCTGTTAGGTTACAGATTACTATCTATGAATATTTGTGAAACTTGTATATCTAACTAGTACCATAGTGTTCCTTTTATACACCAAAGAAACCCTAATGGGCTTACAAAACGCGTTAAGTGATCATGCAAATCTATTCCTAATATATCTCATGCTTATCAATTAAGCAATACTAACATTCTATACTAATAGTACTAATATACAACTAGCAGTACTAACTATAACTGGCAGTACTAACATTGTACTGGCAGTACTAACTATAACTATCAGCAGTACTATGTGTAGAAGCTCTAAATCCTAACAATCCTCCCCTAAACTTGTGATTTACCATCAAATCTCAAGTTTCTTCTGATGTACTTTGCTGAGGATGCTTCCAAAAACTTTACTTCCTTGGTCTGTTTAATATATTGTAGATCTTTGTCAAAAGCTCATCTGCCATCTCTGACTGTTGATCTACTCGTAGCTTGTTACTTAGCATCAAACTTGCAAGTCCCTTTGTCAGTGGATAATCCTTTTCAACCAGCATGAATATATGTTGTCCTTTCTCTGTAGATACATGATGAACTGCACACATATTTATAACCACCAATTCAAAGGATCATGCATATATTTCTGAAGTTCTAAAAGATTTTCTACATTTGGTTCAAACAACATCTTTAGTTCAACCTACAATTCTATCTCGTTATCGTTAGTATGTCCTGATGAGTTGTACCTTTCTTAAACTAAACTCCATAATTTGATCAGATCATCCCTGTTAAAATTCTTAAGCATGTCTTCAAAAACCTAATACACCTCTGTGTGATTGCCTACTTTGATGATTTTCTAAAATTGCATATTGTCATCAGAGTGAACTTCCTATCCAATTATTGGGTATTTGGTTTGAAGAGCTTCAACATTTATTCCTTCATCTGGAACTATGATTATCATTTGGTTAAGCTGTTCCTAGGATAATTCATCTGTTTTTGGTTCCTCATATGTTTGCTCTTGTACTGATTCTGAAACTTCTTCAGTTCTTTGTCTTTTAGCAGGTTCTGTTTCAACATCTTCACCTGCTCTTTTTAATCTTTGAACTTCTTCTTCGGAATCCATAGCTATAAATAAATGAATTTGATCCCATACCTTTTCAAATATTGGTCTTATATCATCATATCTCATTCCTTTGAAATCTTTCATCTTGTAGCCTCCCTGATTCTTCAAGTATATCATCATATTCTTTCTTACTTCAGCTACAGATCTGGGTCTATTTTGAAGAGCATGATACCTTATAACAGAAGGATCATTCCAATTAATGACATGAGTAGTATCAACTTCAGTTACAGCTTCTTTCTTTCTAGCTTTATCATATTCTTCTTGCAATTGTTTGGCAATTTCAGCATCTCTTGCAATCCTTTTTCTTGCTTCTGCATCAATCTGTTCTTGTAATCTAATGGCTTCTTCATGACTAAGCCTTTCTTGTTCTATTTGCTTCTTGGACTTCTTTTGAACAAATTCATCTTCAATCATGATTGCTTTACCTTTATCTTTCCTTTTCTCTGCACTCCTTCTTATATATACCAAATTTGCAGCAGCAGTACTAACCTCAGGAGTTGCACTAGCAGTACTAAATGGTACACTAGTTGCACTAGCAGTACTAAATGGTACACTAGCAGTATTAGGTGCAGTATCAGCAGTAGAAACCTCTTGTTCCCCTTTTTCACCACTTCCTTGATCTTGTGCAATCTTAGTAGCTTCTTCTTCATCTAGCAACACCTCAGTTTTATCACTAGTTTTCTCCTAAATCTTTGCATGTGGAGGAACTAAAGAAATATCAGCATCTATGTCAAATTCTTCAATTAAACTCCTCCCCTATTTGGAAGAATCCTCCTCTACAACTTCATCTTCTAAAAGAACTATCTTTGTTCTTCTCCTAGCTTTGCATGTCTTGACTTGCTTCTCCAACTTCTTCACTCTTTTGACTAGCTTGGTAATAGCAGAACCATAAACCTTCTTGGTGTTCGTCAATTCATTCTCCAAGCTTCCAACTTTATTAGTAAACTGAGTAACTAAATCTATCAATTCATTAAGTGACACACTACCCTCATCACGTCCAAGTGAGTGAACACTTTGGAGAGGTGATTCATGGGGCATTGGAGCTGGCTCCCCTGTAGTAGGTGTAGTTTCTGTGATGGGTGGTGGTGAAGTTAAAGGAGCGCTGACTGGTGTATATTGAGGTAATAAGGATGGTGAAGAGGTGATTCTTAAGGGAGATGTTTTAGGTGCAGTGATCATGGAAGGAAATAAAGGAATGTCTTCACCAGAATAACCCCCTTGTAACTCGTTTCATGTTACTAAAAAATTTATGTGTAAGTACAGGAGTGGGATAGGTTCTTATGTGGGTTTGAAGAAGTCTAATTTGCTTGTTTGAACAAATTTGGATAAATCTAGGATACATCAAAAACTTATGAGGGTTATCCAAATTCTTTACCATTGCATCAAAGATGAATTTTAAGAAATTAAAAGTTCTGTTTGTTGACAGGCAAATAATAGCAGTAGATATATTGCTGCTAAACTGCTCCCAAGAAGTCTTTTTAGGACTCAAGCAGTGGAGGATTGTATGAATGAAAAACCTCCATTGTGGTGAAAAATTACCTTTTTAAAATGTAAGCTTATCAGAATTAGTTGCATACCCCATGAGAGCAAGTTGCTTAAATATCTCTGTGTTGGGTAAAGAAGTAATTCCACCATTGTCCTGCAAATTCAGATGTCTTCTTAAAGATGCTTCAGTGATGGTCTTGGCTTGTCCATCTATGCTAGCAGTTAGTTGTACTTCTCCATTAACATTTGTGCTAGCAGTAGCTATTGTCCAAAATTGTTTGATAAATGAAGCATATATCGTTGGATTCTCTGTGAGGGCATAGTGAATGTGACTAGCAGTTAGGAAATCAATGATCTAATGAAATTCTGCACTTCCCTTTGGTTTCTCTAAGTATGCCACCATGTTGTGCTTGTTGCAAAACTCCAAAGTAGCCATTTGATGAATAGAAAGTTGATTAAGGTTCTGGGATATGTTTGTGAGAGAGATTATGTATGTTTGGTAGAGTTAATTGATATTTAAGAGAGTATTTAAGAGTTTAAAGTGTCATCGACTAAAGAAGATTTATACTTATCTTGAAGAAATCTTTTAAGTTTATAGAAAGATCAAGAAATCTTCAATTAGTCAAACCCTATAGCCTATAAGCATGGCAGTTGGCGGAATTTTAGCAACTGCTAGAAATTGGGAAGGAAATTTAGTTATGGGTTAAACAGTACTAACGGTCTTCTAGCAGTACCAAAATTAGCCTAGCAGTACTAACTCTAAGCTTCGCAGTACTAAAATATGGTTAGCAGTACTAAGCAATACCCAACAGTACTAAGTAATGCCCAGCAGTACTAACTTAAAGAGACCAGTATTAACTTGAAATTCCTCCAAAGAGCTTTTCCATCACCAATCTCACTTTCTCTCTTTCTGTTTTTATGCTCACACATTATATCTCAATTCTTTTTGCTTACCAATTTACTCTTTCTGTTTTTCATATAACTCTCTTTCTGTTTTTGAGCTCACAACTTCTCTATATTCTTTTTACTCACAAATTTATACAAGTTTGTACAATATACCATCAATTCCATTAGTTTCAAACTGTCCTCCCTACTTCCAAGTGTGTAACCACTTGAGAGAGGTGGATCATTGGACTGTATAGTTTTTGGCAAACTATCAGCCATTAATGGATTTGATGATTCTTTACCAGTTTCCGTTTGCCCTGGAATAGCCAATGCTTCATTGTAATAACATGGTGCATTGATAACCATATAGTTTTGAGTAAACTATCAACTATTAACGGATTTGAAAAGTCTTTACCAGAAGCCGTTTGCTCTGCACTAGCTAGTTCTTGATGTCTGTTAGACATGGTGAACTGATGACCATTTGGTATGTGGTGATAAAAACCAACAGTTAAAGAACATCCATGCTTCCAGCAATTTCTTCTTCTCAAATTGAGCATTTAGGGACAATTCCAATCCACATGTACTTAGCAGTATTAACTTAACCTAACAGTATGAACTTTTGTACCAGCAGTACCAACTACCTTTGGCAGTAGTAACTAAGCTTAGTAGTACAAACGAGTTATACCAACAGCATTAACTATGTCTTTAATAAACATGCAACATTTGAACCTCAAAAGTCATCATGTCATCCACAACTCATCTTCTAACTAAAAATTCATCTATAAACTATACAACTCCAAACTATACCATCTTGCCTCCCCTAAACCAATGCAGCTATAAATTCATCATTCCAATGCTAACAACCAAGAAGTTGAACCTGCTAACATCAAAAGCTTTAGTTAAAAGATCAGCCACATTATCATCAGTGTGAATCTTCAGCACCTGAATAAGCTTCTTCTCATAAGCATCCCTAATGAAGTAGGGCCTAATCTCAATATGCTTTGTTTTGGAGTGAAATTCTAGATTCTTTACAATGCATATTGTGCTCTCATTATCAATGTAGATATTTGTGTTCATAAAATTGAACCCATAGTCTAACATTTGATTTTGAATCCACAATACTTGCCCACAACAGTTGGCAGCAGCAACATATTCTGCCTCTGTAGTAGAAGTAGCCACAATTGTCTGCTTCTTGCATTGCCATGAAATAAGTCTCCTGCCAAGAAATTGACAACCTCCTGTTGTGGATTTCCTATCAAGATTTGCTCCAGCATAATCACTATCTGAGTAGGCTTCCAGGTCAAATGATGACACCTTAGGATATTAAAGGCCCAATTTAGGTTTGCCCTTAAGGTACCTAAAGATTCTCTTTACTGCATTAAGATGGGAGGTCTTTGGAGTTACCTGAAACCTAGAACAAGCACAGACTGCAAACATAATATCAGGCCTAGAAGCAGTCAAGTACATTAAAGAGCCAATCATGGATCTATAAAGATATACATCCACATCAACATCTTCTTCATCCTTGGTCAAAGGCTTCTAGGTCTCAATAGGAGTACTGGCAGTCTTCACACTAGCAAAATTAAACTTCTTCAGGGTCTCTACAACATACTTATCCTGACTTATGAAAATACCATCTTCTTTCTGTTTGACTTGTAATCCAAGAAAGAAGGTGAGCTCTCCCATAGAACTCATCTAAAATCTACTCTTCATCAATGCCTCAAATTCATCATACCGAGACCTCTTTGTAGAACCAAAAATAATATCATCCACATAAACCTGTACTAACATGATATCATTTTTGTCCTTCTTGATAAAAAGAGTCTTGTCAATGGTTCCTCTTTTGTATCTACTCTTCAACAAGAAAGTAGATAAAGTAGCATACCAGGCTCTGGGAGCTTGGTGTAAACCATACAAAGCTTTCACAACCTTGTAGACCTTCTTAGGGAACTTAGGATCTACAAAACCTGGAGGTTGAGACACATACACCTCCTCATCAATTGTGCCATACAAGAAGGCACTCTTCACATCCATCTGATAAACTATGAATCCCATATAAGAAGCAAAGGCCAAAAAGATCCTAATGGCTTCAATCCTAGCCACAGGAGCAAAAACCTCATCATAGTCTATCCCTTCCTCTTGTCTATATCCCTGGGCAACCAATCTTGCCTTATTTCTAACCACAACACCTCTTTCATCCTTCTTATTTATGTAAACCCATTTAGTCCCAATTGCCTTCTTCCCATAAGGCAAATCTACAAGAATCCATACCTTCTGAATCTTGAATTGCAACAGTTCTTCCTGCATAGCATCAACCCAACTTTTATCTTCAAGGGCTTTAGATATCTTCTTGGGTTCAATTTGAGATAGGAAGCAAGCAAACAAGCAATGCTAAAAATCCTTGTGATTATTTCATCTCTGCTTTTGAATATAACTTATAAAACCATGGGCTCCAGAACTTTCGTTCACTTTGCTCCTTGTTTGAACTACTGATTTTGGATCTCTAAGAATTTGAGTTGTAAGATGAATAGAGTGTATCCTTGAAGTGGGAATAGGACTAACATTCATAGTGGATTCTAAATTAGTGAAGTCAGCCACTGCACCCTCATCATCATAAGATGCATTGGTTAAAATACCATCATTTGGATTGTCATAAATATCCTCAAGAGCAATTATTTGAGAATCATCTTGGTCAGCGTTGTTTAGAGCAGGTCCACCAGCACTAAAAACATTTAAAGGACTGGCAGTACTAATTGGTGTGCTAACATTATTAACTGTGTTAATACTGGTAGCTCTAGCAGCTCCTGCTTAAAGAAGCAAATCCTCAGCTTCTTGAGTAAACTTATTTCTAAGAGCTTCAGCTGCATCATTAGCCTCATTTTCTTGTCTTTTAAGCCTTTCAAGCTCTTCCAAAAAGGCTTGATCCTCCTGATCTACTGGCTCCTCATTTGTCTTTAAACCAGTATCCTTATTAGGCTTTTCACCTTCATTCTTTGCTTCTGAGCTCTTGACTGTTGAAGTATAAGAAGAATATATTGGCAGTACAAAGTAGTCTTGAGCAGGGTCAGCTTCCATTTCAGAATTTCCTGCATCAATATTATCTTGTGTACCTGCACTATGATTAGCTTCTTTTGGACCTGCAGTTTTGTTAGCTTGATTCTCTGATCTCACAGGCTGATAATTCATTGAATCAGTTAAATAATCAAGATCAAACAGCCAATTAGGTCCTTTCCCTGCAACATTTGGTTTATTTTCTAAAAAGTTTATATGCAGGTTTTCTTCAACTCTCTTGGTTTCTAAATTGTATACCCTAAAAGCCTTGCTATTTAGGGAATACCCAACTAAAAACCCTTCATCAGACTTCCCTTCAAACTTGCCCAGATGGTCAATGGTATTCAAGATGGTCACATGGCACCCAAAAGGTCTTATATAGCTTATGATTGGTATTTTACCAGTTATAAGTTCATAAGGTGTCTTGTTTTGAGGCTTGGTCACTAATACCCTATTAAGGACATAACAAGCAGTACTAACTGCTTCAGCCCAAAAAGTGTTAGGTAAAAATGAATCTGCTAGCATTGTTCTAGCAGCCTCAATAAGGGTCCTGTTCTTTCTCTCAGCAACTCCATTTTGTTGTGGAGTTCTGGCATTACTGTATTCCCTCTTGATCCCTTTTGACCCACAGAATTCAATAATGTCCCTGTTCTTGAATTCTGTACCATTATCACATCTAATAGTTTTAACCTTTTGATTTAATTGGTTCTCTATTTGTCTTATAAAGTCCTTAAGGATTCCACTAGTTTCATCCTTAGTTCTTAAAAAGAACACCCAACTAAACCTGCTAAAATCATTAGTGATAACCAGGCAATAAGTCTTATGCTTTATGCTCCTTACAGATGTGGGTCAAAATAAGTCCATATGCAAAAGCTATAAAGGCTGACTAATAGAGCTCACTATTTTGGCCTTACAGGAGGCCTTGTGTTGCTTTCCTTTTTGACAAGCAACACAAGTGTGGTCATTTTGAAAAATCTTTGAAGGTAAACCTCTTACAAGGTTTCCCTTTACAAGTTTGTTTAGGTTTTTAAAGTTAACATGACCCAACCTCCTATGTCATTTGTTAGATTCATCAACTATGGCCTTTGCAATCAAACAAGCTAAACCTCCAGAAGGAGCAATGTTCTCTAAGTTGAAACTGTATGTATTGTTTTGTCTAGGGATTCTAAGTAATACTTGATTTTTATCAGGCAACTTAAAGTCAAAAGACAACACAAGACATTTAGTGTCAGTGAAGAGAACCTTGTTCTTCTTGTCACACATCTATGATACATAAAAAAGATTGAAATACTATAGTTCTTTCACAAATTACACATCCTTAAAATCTATCTTTCCTGTTTTTATTTTACCTTTACTAGTTATGTAACCTTTACTACCTCCAAAAGCAACATGGCCACTATTATAGTCTTGATATTCAGCAAGGTAGGCCTTGTTCCCAGTCATGTGCCTGGAACATCCACTATCAACAATCCCTTTGTTCTTTAAAGCTCTTTGTGGATTATCTTGCACATCAAATAAGAGAAATTAGTTTCTCTTAGGGACCCAAGCCATCTTGGGCTTGGGTCTGCCTAGTGGATCTTCAAAATTAACACATTTTCTAGAATTTGATCCACCATTGTATTTGGAGAACTTGTTCTAGTAATGTATTTTGGGTCTTTAATTACAACCTGCTGAGGGCTTAATAGCAGTTTCCCTTTTGCCCCCAACAGCACTAACTGCTTTTACCTCAGTAGTATTAACTTTTTGATTTGAAAATTTTGCTTTTGGTGCTGTTGTTCTATTAAATGGCCTTCTAATAGGTGAATGTGACTTATAAAAATTATTTCTTGGTCTGATTTCATTCAGAATGGGTCTGGCAGTATTAACTTTCCTAGCAGTACTAGTTGTTGCTGCTTAACTAGAGAAATTTTGTCTAGCAGTATTAACTGGAATTCTACTAGTTCTAGTTAGTACTACTGTTGGAACAAACTTGTTTTGGTGATTCAATATTTACACATTATTCCATACTGGTCTATTCTCCCCTTGACCAGTACCCTTACCCTTCTTTTTGTTCAATTCAACTTGTTTAGCCATTCTTTTCTCATGAAAATCATAATCTCTAATAAGATGACTAAAATTGTCACATACAAAACATGCCTTTTTAGTAAACCCATATCCTAAACCTAACCTTTTAGACATTAAACCATTCCAGTCTCTCTTGTTATCTTTAGGACTTGGACTATATGTGTTTTGTTCTTTAACAGTTTCCCTAGGAGTTTTTACATGCTTAACAGTATTAACAAAAGCAAAACTAGGGTTTTCCTGTTCCTTTGAAGGTTGAATCACATATTCATCATCATTGTCTGACTTATACTCCTCAATGATAGGAGCATTAGACCAAACTTTAGGTTGAATAACAACTTTAGGTTCAACTACAACTGGTTCAAGCACAGATTCAAGTGTTTCTGCACTAGAATTGGACTCAGAAGAGTCAAAATTAGTGGTTTGAGTATCAGATTTACTAGTTTTAGACTGTTTTGGACCATATGTGAACATAGAATCATCTACTTCTCTATCAGGTCCTAAAGGCATGTAATTTCCTATCATTAGAGGGGGAACTGCATGCATGCCTTCAACATTTGCAAATCTATCATGCACAGGACTATCTTCTACATCACTTGACCTACTGACAAATACACTTTGAAAAACTTCATTCTCATAACTTAAGACATCATTATGTACTTGATCTCCATACCCAAGCCTAGATTTGTCCCTAGTACTCATCTGACTATTTAGAAGTTTACTAAGGCCTTTAGAAGAACTTTGAAAATTCTCAAGTTTAGTTTTTAATTCTTCATTTTCTTTTATAGCTTCTGCTAATAGTTTTTTATGATATGTGAGCACATTAATTTTATCATCTAAATTAATTTTCATAAACCTAATCTTTTCCTCATACCAAAGTTGATTTTTCTAATGAGTAACTAATTGAGCCTCTACCTTTTTTAAAGCTTGAGTATAGGCTTGAATTTCTATACTAGCATCACCAAGTTGTTCTCTTTGTTCATCATATAATTTTTTAAGTTTAGCATATGATTCCACACATTCTTTTGGACAAGATGTTACCTTAGTGTCTGATCCTGAATTGCTGTAAGCCATCAAAGCAAAGTTCTCTTATTCATCCTCTACATAACTAGTCTAATCAACACGTTCTCCATCAAGAGTTACCAAAGCTTTAGGTTCCTCCTATTTTCTAGGTCTCCTCCTATTGTCTTTTGCTCTATACCCATTGTTCCTTGCATCTCTTCTTCTGCTTTCTTGATTTCCTTTTGATCTGCACTCTCTAGCAAAGTGCCATGTATTTTGGCAATTGAAGCACTCAACCTTGGTCTTGTCAAAGCCAACTGGTTCCTTGGCATCAAACTACAGCCTTCTCCATGTCTTCTTATAAAACTTCTTCAGTCTAATGGAAATCATGGCTACTTACCATTTCAAGTCCATATCTTCTAAATCAAACTCATCAAGCTGCTCTAGATCCTTATGATCCAATTGTGGACCACTGGATTGATTAGTAAAGAATAAGTACATGAGTTCATCAGTGTATGATGAAGAGTTTTCCCTTTATGAGTTGTAGCCAGAAGAAGTAGAAACACCATAAGTAGTACTAACATCAATAGTACTGCTAGTGCTTTCAGAAGAAACAAAGGCGACATTATGTGCACTAGAAGATGATCCAGTAGAGCATTTAATAATCAGATTCAAAGACTCTAAGATTGTTATAGAGATCATCAAAACTAAGACTGTCCACTCTTGGCTTGGTCCTCATGACTAAGGATACTTGGGAACAAGAAGAAGGTACAGACCTAAGGAACTTCTGATTGACATCTTCAGTGGAGACACCTGCACCATGAATCTCAAGTTGACTTAGAAGACTCTGATACCTGTCATAACCTTTGTGCGGTCCTTCTAAATTGGATATAGAAAATCCTTCAAACTGTTGCTTTAAAATGTAATTCTGCATCTTCTTTGATTCATCATTGCCACTGAATCTGGATTTGATAGCATCCCACATATCTTTAGCATCAGTCATCTTGTAAAATTTTGCTAAATGGTCTTCTGGTAAAGCCATAAGCAAGGTGGTCCTTGCTTTTCTTTCTCTGGCAAAAATTACTTTAGCAGTTTTAGGAGGCAGAACCTTTATTACTCCATTTGTATCTGTTGAGACACTTACAGGACCATTTCCTTTTTGTATGACTTTCCATATAGGATAGTCTGTATGGCTTAAGTAATGTTCCATTTTCATGGCCCAAATGTCATACTCACCTTTCTTTAGAATAGGGAGTTTAATGGTTGACACAGTGTGAGGGGCTTACTGTATTGGTGTTGGTGTTGGTGGTGGTAGATTTTCAACATCTGATCCTGCCATTGAATAGATTAAAAAGGTAAAGGTTTATAACTGATATGTTTTGGTTCTTCTTACTCAGAGTTTCTCTACAAGCTCTGATACCACTTGTAGATCCCAGTCTGAATAGATCTTTCTAGCCTGTTAAGGGTGGTAGCCAATCTGGATAGATCCAAACTAACTACAAGAGAAACAATGACTATAAACAATATAAGCTATGCAAAAACTAACTTATAATGCTAAGAAGAACAATGAATAAAACAGAACTTTGATTACTATTAATCTGCTAGGTTACAGATTACTAACTATGAATATTTGTGAAACTTGTATATCTAACTTGTACCATAGGGTTCCTTTTATACACCAAGGAAACCCTAATAGGCTTACAAAACACGTTAAGTGATCATGCAAATCTGTTCCTAATATATCTCATGCATATCACTTAAGCAGTACTAACATTCTATACTAACAGTACTAATATACAACTAGCAGTACTAACTTCAACTGGCAGTACTAAGATTGTACTGACAGTACTAACTATAACTATCAGCAATACTTTGTGTAGAAGCTCTAAATCCTAACAATTTTCATCAAAAATTATCGTGTAATCTTAATCGTTGGATTCGTCTAATGATATTTAGAAATCAATCTTGTTTTCTTTAGGAGGACTTACCGTGGGTTCACATGGGAGTGTAGTATCGGACGTTAATGTATTATCAAAGACTATGGCTGGGAATTCAATTTCGAAGTCTATGAAGCAATCGTCCTCATCTTCATAATATTTAACTTTCCTGAACGTGGCAATTTGCCAATTAAACGTTATACCATGTCTTTGAGCTTTTTCTTCTTCAAGTTTGATGTATTCCTCCATGGTGATATTTGGGTGGTCCATTTTTACCTGTAATGAACTTGCTATGGAGAGAAAGGTCAAATGGACTAATACGCCATATCTAGTAGACTGAATACGTCATATTTAATAGGAATAAAAAATGCAAGAATTTGAATAAACAATTAAAACATACAATGCAAATAAATACAAACAGAATTTAAATGATTAGATTACATTAAACTAATTAATGGTTAGAAATACTAATAAGAATAAGGTTTAAATTAATTCACTCATCGGCAATGGCGCCAAAAACCTGATGTGTTGTCGTGTAGGGTCAATTATTTGATTATCAAGTTTTAAATTTATATTTAGCCGACAAACCTAAAACAACACTTTAACGGGCAGTGTACCCTGTCAAGATGTAGTTTCGCGGTAAGTAGGGTGTCGAACACTAAGAGTGAAACACTAATCCTTTATTATATAAGTATTTTAATTAGTTCTAATTAGTCTATGTTAATTCTAATTACTGGTTAAACCTATGCTATATACGTTGTCTAATGATATAGGGGTTTATGCCTAAGAGACTGGCATATGTTTGGTGGTGACAAATATCAATTCAATACACAATAAACACAAATGAAGAAAATCATAAGATAGGAAAGCGGTACAAGCCAAATGATACAAAACTGTATTAGCCATATTAAATCCAGTTCAATGTTGGTTTGTTTGTTTTAGTACAATGATTTACTTATCTCAAAGCGGCATATCATTCTTAAGACTTAGGCGAGACATCATCCTAAGACCTAGACACGATTAATCATGTCACAATTAACGCATCCGCATAAAGCATCCTTTAGTTTAATTATAATCTATCATAGGGAATCGAAGCAGTGGTGATCCTGTCAAAACCCTAGCCTATCAGGACTTTACCCACTTATTGCTTGACGGTGTTTTATATACTGGTAGTCACTATTCGAGTCTTTACCAATTAATTAAGAACATACTTGTTGAAACATATACGGGTCACCTACCGATCCAACTAAGCTTATAATTAAAAGGTAAAGATAGAACGTTATTTGTGATCTTATTGGTCCAGTAATATAAAAAACGATATGGAGAGCTATCCCAGTATCTAGATTACTTTTTAGGTATCACTAGACCCAGTTGAATGATAGGTCGCATATTCAAACACATATACAAGTATGAGGTGATAAACATAATTAAACAATCAACAATTAATTAAGAAATCGATTTTAAAACAAACCAAACATCAAACTTTCATTATGATGGCTAATACCCGAGGGTATTAGCCCACAACCATTGTAATTATACAAGCATAATCAAACAATTGAAATCGAACGATTAGGAGAGTAAAAATTACACGATGTCTTCTATGGATTCGTGATCAATGCTTAACCTTGGTGGCTGTTCTTATCTTTTAAAATTCGTCTTCAGTAAGTATGGTATAAAGAATATGATATTGCACACTGAAAAATAGTTTTTGAGTCTTTTATTTATAGTGTCTAAAAAAGACTCGATACGCCGTATCTGGCTAGGCCAATATGGCATATAGGGCGGGATTCCTTGGAATGCGTACTACATTCTCAATCAATCCGTGATATCATTCCCAATTTATATTTATTACTGTATCTTTGAATAGTTATCTTCATGGATACGACGTATGGAAGCAGAGTGATACGCCGTATTAGGAATTGGTCAAACGTATTTTCATGTGAAGTTGAGGCGCTGATACGTCATATTTCTTTTGCTGGATATAGCGTATTGGTCAAAAAATCAGCAATCTTCAAATGTCTTCGTTTTAGCTTCAAATTATGTGCCTTTTAGCTTATCTTCACAAAACACTCCTGAATAACTGCATTTATAAACTTTAAAATAATTAAGTACCAAATCTTGCAATAATTATATGAAAGTGGGCAAAACAGATGGGATAAATGATATTATAAAGTGACGTTATTTGATGTCATCAAATTTTATTTTTCTTTTGCTTATTTTGATAAAAGTTTTGTTTTACAACCAAAACTAATTATACTTACCAAAGTTTTAGTGGTGTATATGGGCTTTATGAAAACTGATTTTGGGCTTCTTTAGTCTACTTCTTGTTCTAAACGAAAAGGGTGTACGTTAAACTGATATACAACTTAGTGGTTTATGTTGATTTTAGGCTTTATGTAAACTTTTCTTATAAATCATTACGTGACTACTTCTTGTTTCAGGTTTCATAGTTTGTTTCTTGGTAAATCTAGCTTAAGCTTATCACTGTTCGTGGAAAAAAAGGTTTGTTTGTGCTTAGCTTATTTCAAGCTTAGTAATAGCTTATAAGGTGATGACTTAATGTTTTTTTTTGTCAAAACTGGTATGTGCTTATTTTGGTCTCCTTTTCCGTGTCTTCTTTGTGATCAAAATCAAACTGTTTCTAGCTTATTATTCATAGCTTTTTCGTGGCTTTTTGTGGTTTAAACAGCTTCTTCAAGCTTATTTTATAGCTTATTAGGACACGGTTTATTAACTAGTGTTTGAGTTTTTTTACTTATTTTCGAGGCTTATTCACTTTTCTTACAACTTATTAAAGTTTATTTTCTAGCAAAAAAGGTCACAACTTATTACTTTCTTGTTATAAGGTTCTTAAGCTTATTTCAGAACAAAAAGCATAAACCTTTCATTACAATATTATTTGTAGCTTATTTGCTATTTTATGTCGTGGCTTATAACATGTTCAACGGGCTTATTCTAGAGCTTATTTTGGGTTTTTGGGTATCCTTTTCATAAACGTTGTTTAACAGCTAAGTAAGAAGGACAGTTTGTAAATTAAGACAAAAGGACATATTGTGTTTTAGCAACAAGACAAAAGTATAGTACCGATAGCGATTTGAACTGTGGTCCGAAAACTAGGTAGAGGTTTACCAAAATTTGGTAAGCAGCAGTTTATAGGTGTACGCAGAGGGTTTATTACTTTTCTTGGCTTAACCTAAACGAAACTCTGCCCCGAGTCAAAAATTCACGGCGGTTTGGTATTTTTCTTTAAATAGCAGTTTGATTCAAACAAATAAGTAGCAGTTTGATAATTGCTCAAGTAGCGGTTTGATTCCAAAGAACAAGTAGCAGTTTGATAATTGTTCCAGTAGCGGTTTGAGTTAATTTCGAGTTTTTTGGATTTCGACTTCGGTTGTTAGCGGGTCTTCTAACTTATATCATTACGATCGCGGTCCTTCAACGATCATCGTAGTATATTTGGTTTTTATCGACGATAACCGTATGACTCCGCGAGATGTAATATACATTTTGTTACATTTTATAATATGTTGAATGAAGAAGAAAGGTTACTACTGTAAGGCGGGAAGTATTCTTATTAAAATTAATTTACAGTTTTTCAACTTTAGTCCCTAGACTATTAGACCAATTCATCACTCGTCCTCTCTTGTTTATTAACCCTCAAAGTTCAAACAGTGTTACACCGTTAGTCCTCAAAACCTATTATTCAGTCGTTAGCCCTCCAAAGTGAACTGGTATTGCACCGATAGTCCCTGTAACTTTAATTAACAGATGTTAAGCACTCTTCTTGGATTTCAATTGCACCGTTAGTCCTTGATTGTGTTTTTAATCAACCGTTAATCATTTTAAGTTGAAAGTGTGGTAACCGTTCATCATTTATGCTCATCAATCGTTAACAAAAGTTCAAGTTCTTGAATTACAACAATGATTTCAATAACAAACCTTAATTACAAACAATTCTTCATTCATGGTTTCTTCTTGATTTAGTAAAATCCCGTAAAAGTTGCTTCTTTTTCGGTTTAAATCATAGATTTGTAAAATCCCGTGAATGTTAATTGACTTCAATCCACAACAACAATCACTTAATCTACTTAAGATCCTTAATATCATCTCACACATAGAATTTAAATGGATTCTTCAAATTTAAATTCAAAAGAGAGAGCTACAACTGACGCAACTGCTCATAAAACAAAGGCACTCCCACTGCATGACATGGCTTGAACAACTTGAGTTACATCTCCATGATCTCTATCTCAACAACTCATCTTATGTTGTTGATGCATTTAAACCTGCATTTCGCACATTCTTCGATGAAGAACATCAGACTTTCAGATTGAAGATGTTCCATAATCTGGATCAGTTAAGGCTACAACTTGAAAGAGAGAATCTTCTTGAGGTTAATGCAAAGACTTGTCTTTAAGTAATCTGAACATAGTTCAAGGAATTTTTTGCCTCAAAAGGGGTAAATTCATCGGATCATCTGAATCAATGTTGGCAATAAGATTTTGAAGAATACACGCTCTGCGAACCTGATACTTACAGACGTGATTTACTCGAGAACCTGGATACACTTGAAGCGATTATTCATAGAGCTGTAATTACATATGGTATATTACACATGAAAGAAAATGAAGTTAATGCACTAAAGGTGAATGGAAAATAGTTGAATGAAGAAATACTTCATGAACATGAAATTAAGAAAAGCTTCAAGCTACAATTACAAGATGTTAAGATAAATCTGGTTCAAGGAGTTGATGACAGTTTGATTGTCTCGAAAAGCACTTAGATAGAGTCAAGAAATAACAATGCAATCAACAAATTAGTGAATGAAACTCAGTTACAATAGCACGAGAGTTTGGTCACTGAGAGTACAACATTAGAGGCTAATTTGAACACGGACGTTAAAGCATTAGATGCTGGGTCGGTTATTACAGAAAGCAGCGGGAGAAAGTCAAATAAGCATGATACAAGCAGCAGTTCAGGGAATTATATCACACATGCTGTGGATGTAGATATCAGACTAGTAAATGACCAAGTGCCATTTGCTGAGGTACAATTGACTACTCAACATAATGTCCTTGCTAATGAACAACAACATACTGAGAAATCTGAACCCATTTATGACACATATCTGTTGAAAAAGGTTGATATCAATACCACTCTTGATTCAACAAATATGTGTCATAGAGGAGGAGAGATTGACCAGGATGCTAAACAATATCAAGTAAAAAGTCCTTTGCTTAATGCTGAGTTTTTCAAAACAAAAGATATTGTTGAAAAGAAGTTTATAATGAACTTTCAAACAGATTTTTACAACTTGAAAAATATTGTATTTCACTTGAAATTTCAATACAACAAAAGGAAGAAAGTTTTCAAAGTAACAAACCATGTAAGAATCAGGATTCTCCTGAATTTCATAATTTTTTTAAGATAAACAAATTGAAAGCTCAGCTACAAGCCAAAAACTCAACGATCAACAACTTGAAGAAACAAATGAATAATGTGCATGAGAAAAGTAATGAAGCCAAGGTTAAACATGACATTAATGTAATTGAAAAAATTAACATCGAATTAGAACATAAAGTGGCTAAATTACTTAAGGAAAATGAGACTTTGAAAAAGCATTACAAAAACTTGTATGATTCTATCAAAGTAACGAGAACTAAGACTATAAAACAAACAACTTCTTTGATTGCCAAAAATGATGAATTCAAAGCTTAACTTCACGAAAAGGGGTTTACAACTGCAGCATTAAAAAACGAGTTAAGAAAATTAACTGGAAATAGGTGAATACTAAGTTTGCAAAACCATTAATCTTAGGGAAACCAGTTTTACAACCACTTAAAAATCAATCAGTTGTTAGACAACCGACTGCGTTTAGACCTGAACGACCAAAATTTTCAAAACCACGGGTTGCCTCCCAAGTTGATGTGAATAACGTTTTGTCAAAACCAATCACTTCTCATTATTTGCCTAAAGTTAGAGAATATGTGTTTGTAAAACCTAATCATGTGATTGCATCTGGCTCATCTAGGAAGAGTTCTAAAGAATCGTATAGGTCAAATGACATGGCTCATAATTACTATCTAGAGGAGACTAAGACAAAGACACAAGACAAAAATATGAATCTTAAAGCTAGTGTGATGCATACTACTATCTTACAAAATACTACTAATGGTAGCAAACCAAAACCTAGGAGAAACAATCAAACATCTAGGAGTTTGCATGTACCTAAGAGTAGTTGTGGTATGTCAAATGGTGTGCCACTAGTAGATCACTCTAGGAATTCTAGTTCCTTTTTAACTCCAAACACTTTGTTTGCTCGACTTGTCAAAAAGGTGTCTTTAATGCAAATCATGATAATTGTATAACAAATTTCTTGAAAAAGGTGAAATCTCATGCTAAGGTTCAATCCCTTAAGACTAGAAACAACAACAAACCCATAGAACCAAAGAGTCATACTCAAAAACCTGGTAGGTAAATTGCTATAGGACAAAGACTTTCTATCAATAAGTCCTCCATTATGCATGAGAAACCAAACACTCCTAGATCCTATCTTAGGTGGATATTGATAGGTAGAATTTTCAAGATTGGTAGTCTTAGGTGGATACCTACTGGAAAGATGTTCACCGATAGTACAACCAAGGTTCTTAGTGAACCCCTAAATATTTCTAATAAAGATATTACTAAACCATATGAATGTGATCAAACTCTTAATATCAGTGCAGATACTCTTAACCTAAGTACAGGTACATCTTTCAAACCTAAAAAGGAAACACTCAGAGTTTGGTTGCTAAAAGGACTGATATCTCAGAAACCAGGGGTTTAGGGAATTCAAGTATGATGAACATGTACTATGGCATCTGCAGACATCACTTCAAGCCCCGCTCCTTAAAGAAAAGAAAAGTGTACGCTTCAGTGCGCTTTATCTTCAAAAGAAGAGAAATCTTCTTGGTTACGAGCAATCTTCTTAGAAACTGCTATAAGTTCTCATGCTCGTTTTATCAACCATTAGATCAACATACATTAGCTTGTATCTTAATTAACTTGTTCATCAAAAATGGCAACAACACATGCAATTTTTGAGGGGGAGAAAAATGAACATGATGAGATCAATGCGGTTTAATTCGAATAAGATCTTTTGATTATAAATATGCTCTCGTCCTTAAATGGTCATATGGTCATTATCGCTCCTGTACACATCAGTTTAGTACCCGAGCTTATTTTGATAATGTTTGGACAAATCAGTTCAGGGCTCATACTAAATCCAGTCCTTGTAGCTCCTTATGTACCACCAAACAATAAAGATCTAGAGTTTTTATTCCAACTGATGTTCGATGAATGCTTTGAACCCCCTAGTGTTGAAAGACCGGTACCTCCTACTCATGCAGTTCAAGTTCTAGTTGTTTCAGCCGGTATACCTTCTTCTACAACAATTGATCAAGATGCACCTTATACAAGTCATTCACCGTCATCCTCAGAAGTACAAGCTCCTATCTTACATCAAGGTGTTGCAGTTCTTTATATAGCATTGTAACACTTTCACTAACAGTATTACAGAAACTCACGCCGTCGATCGTTCACTGATAATTATTTAATTAATAATTCTAATAAACAATCCAATCTCTCTATTTTCTTATCTGAAAATCTTTTATCAAAATTATTCTAAATTTTCAAACTAATGATAATCGTAACGATCCCAAAAAAATAAAAAATAGAACTATCTCCGATGATATATACTAAATCTAATCTGTGATGTTTAATCATCGTATATATATTTTTGCTAGTCCATATATGTATCGTAGTATTTATATATCACAAAAATATGGCGGAACCCAATTTCGAAATTTAAAGTTTTGCCCAAACTAACGGTATTTGATTTTGTTTCGTTGTTGTTTAGGAGTGTTAGAATCTCTAATTAATTTACATTGGTAAGAAGTTAGGAGATAATCAGAAAATATAAAACGTATAATTAGATAGCTAGATAATTCAATATATATTTTTATTTATATGATAATTTATTTATATTATATATAGCATATAATATATTATTAAATTCTGATATAATAATGACTGTTTAAATAATATATATAAATTCATACAATGATTGGATGAAAATAAATCAGTTACAATGTAATTATTGTTTAATGTAGGTGGCTTTATACAAAATATATAGACATATATGTTTATCATGATATTATATTATTTTCGATAATATTCAATTATATCTATTATCCTTAATCATATAATTTGTCATTTTACTTCCATATTGTGGAGTAATATAATTATTGTTGAGCTAATTTATTTTATTACATTTCTTATTAACTTTGTATTAAATGATAATATTAAATGATGACATTATTATAGAATTACTAAATTCGTGATAATATATGAGTAATATGTGTCCAGTATACTTACGTCAAAATAAGTCTTTGTTTGTGATACACGATTCACACAGTCCCGTTAAGAGTAGGACACATCGGTCTCATAGTAATACACTTGTGCCTCAAAATCGGCGAAACAAAAAAAAAAGTACTTTACAGCGAAAATGCGGGCTAAGCAAAGATACGTATAGTGTTTATTTATTATATATATAAATAAATACGGCTAAATGAAGTCAGTTCAGCAAGGCCTGGTTTGTGGAACACACATCCCACTAACATTCGAAACCACTTTAAAACTACAGCACACATAGGGCTACTTGAACTGATCCCCTCGAATGTTGACTTACGAATCGAATGGCATATCTTGACACACGCCGATGATGTTGGAAAAAGTTACAAGAGTCAACAAAACTTCAGAGCAAGGTATAAGAGAAAATACTACACTACATGGCTCTAATATAAAATGTAATGTAAATGCCATAAAAAATTTCCGCACAATAATCTTATCCTTTATATATGTATATAACTGCCCATTACCTCACTAGAATGTTTTCGTTTTTGCTTGTTTTGAGTTAAATCAGCTAGAATATAGAGAACAAACTTCTCACATACAGCACATTAAGTACAGGTATCCCACCAAGTTTATTGCAGTCTAGAGTACGACGTAGAAGACTTTTTGGTTAACATATTGTCAAGCATTACAATACGAAAACCTCTTATGGGCCGACTGAAGCTAGCTCAATCGTTATAATTGATATTACTCATCTCAATATGCTTGACAGCCTGTAGGAGTCAGACACCCAATGTGAAAATAGCTAAAGGCCTAGTAGGTTGTAATCTTGGAGCAGAAACCGATGATCGTGTTAGAATCTTTGTCATGGATAGTAGTAATGGTTCACGCTATCAAGCAATTAAGCGGAGAGTCTGTACTGGCAGCTCGACCATAGTAATAAACAAATCCCATTCACTCCATATTAATTACAAAATATAACAATAAATCCACTACATTAGTATAGCGCATCCCTATATAAAATCTAAATAAGTAAATTATTATAGCAATCCATATCCGGAAAGAATAAATCACTAGCCCACAAATCTGTTGGCATTACATAGTCGCCCCAACATAATAGTATTAAGGAGTCTACCGTTACACACGACCAATATTCGTATTCGGGACGTTACTGTATCTGAGTATGGGAACTTAATTTATTATTTATATATATATTTGATTGCGATTCAAATACGTTTATTCTATGTCTCTTTTATAATATTAATATTAAATAGAATATTATTAATTTATTATATCATTTTATTATATTATATGACCACAGATGCCCAAGTCTCAGTCAAACGCACATCCCTCTTACACCTTAAGGCTCTGTTGTTGGTACTTTGTGATAAAAATATGCTCTTTGAAGAGATGACATAAAACTACCAATTTTCTTATTAAATAAACTGAGTGTTTGACTGATAGTTACAATTAATCAATTGTGATAGTGTGATACTAGTTGATGCGAGCTGACTTTTATAAGAGAAACAAAAAAGCAGCAAGCTTACCATCACACTTATACTAGCCAAACGTGTCGACCGAGGGGTCAGGGGCGGACGAATGAGGGGTGAGGGAGGGGAGCACGGGAGTACATTACACCTAGTCTAATACGTGTGGCCTCCTTTTATCTACATGATGGAATTAATAAGTTTTGACAAGTGTCTAAAAAGAATAACGAGGATAAAGGGGATTGGGACAACATGATTGATAGGGTCTGGAATACCGTGGAATAGACAAGAAAACTCAAATGTGGATCCGTTACCAGTCTTCAGCGTAAGCTCAAAATGGTAAAGATAATATCAATAAGTTTTCGTTTTTGATTTTATATATTAATTTTATAAGTTCTTGACTAATGGTCACCTTCCAGCCGATATCGGAGAGTAAGACACTTCAAAGTTATTTGATTCAAAGTATGTTTTTTCTTTAAATTAATTATAATTTATCTTTTTTATATATTTGTGTACAGGCTTAAATCACTTAAGGCATTAGATGTCTAACAATTTGCTACGTGCTGTTCAAATTTTTTTTTTTTTTTTGCTACGTGAGATACCTGAAGAAGTTAGATCAGCATACTTGGGTATGTTTACATTTACATATCATGCATTTAGATATTTGAAACATAAACCCCCTATATAATAATCATCTTTCTTTCGCGAGCAGGTTGGTTCTCTGTCTCTTGTGGAATATCATAGCCACAACAACAACTAGGATTAAAGGACAAGGTTTGTGCAGATCAAAACCTCTGCTACATTTCTTACCTTTGGAACCGTTATTTGAAAATTATATTAATATGAGTTTTCATCTGGCAGACCCAAAAATCTGGTAAATCCTATGTGTTGTGGTACCGGCCTCTTTATCGCGCATTCAGGTAAATCCTTAATCTTTGCAAATCAATCTTCACATATGCACCAAAAAGATAATGAAAAACATGGACCAAAAAGAGGTAACATTGACTTTGTAGTCAAAACATACTAGTTTTCAACTTCAGATTCAATGCTATGAAAAAAACTTATAAAATGTAAAATATGAAGGGGGTGCAGATTTTTTCAAGCGTAATTCATCAGTCACTCCCACTCTTCAAGCGTCAAAGCGGATAGCTCAAAAAGAGTGGCGGTAAGAATTTTTATCATATCTGTACATGATGGATTAGCTATGTAAAGCTGTGGGTCCTGAACCAACCAAGTATGTTTTAGTTTTATTCAGTGTCTTGATGAACCTATATCAGATAATCATTTACTGAATAAGATCCACACATATATATATATATATATATATATTCTGTTATATATGTTAATTTGGTTTAAATTGTGATAGGACTGACTTTGTTCCAGCATATGTGAGGCTGTTGCGTGATAATATTGCAGCAGCTGGCAAGGTCACCAAGTTCTCTCGTATCTTTGGTCTGGAACATACAATTCAGCATATTCCACCATGTGTCAAGGTAATATTATTATGTTAGTATCTATTATTTAAGATTTGATATCTTTTTATATATTTTTTTATCTCTTTCTACAATGTGGCATGTAGGAGTTGTCTTCATATTCGTCTTGTCTTGCTTCATTTATGTTTATTAGACAAATATATTTCACAATATCAATGCCAGTCTAAATGAGTTATAAAAGTTATAAAATATATTAGACAAATATATTTTCGTCTCAGCATGTTACTTCTGTATGATGAGTTTCCAGATGTGCGCTTAAATATCATCAGTAAGCTAGATCAAGTGAACCATGTACACTGCCATTACAATGAGTTTTATATGTAGGTCTTTTTTTCATATCAGTTTCTGGAATAGCTGCTTGATGTTTTTATGCCGCGTTGTTACAGGTGATTTGAATCGATCTTTTGTCCCAATCTTTACTGCGTGCAGTTGTGGAACTGGCTTAAGACAGACATTGGAGAACTATCTGGTGATTCATATAGGCTTATATTGGTATATTAGGTAATTCTTACTATTGGTTAATAAAAGTTTTGTACTTCTGTTAGCCATCTCAATGTTCTGCTAGATGAATTCTAAGTTCTAACTTGTGTTTTTGGTTACCGTTGAAGGTGCGTTGGAGTTGGCGTCAGCCGGTGTGTCCATATCAATTTCAATATCTATACGTATGTGGTTGAATTGCAGGTATAAGGAACACCGTTGGGATCTTGAGCAGCTTATTGGGTCGGGTGGCATGCCGCCATCACATTCTGCAACAGTCACCGCTCTTGCGGTTGCTGTTGGCATACATGATGGCCTTGGCGGTTCTACTTTTGCCACTGCACTGATTTTAGCTTGCATCGTATGACCTTTTTCTTTAATAACTACTAAGTTTCTTTGATTTGTATTATGGAGTATTTGATTTTAATACAAGATGAAATATGTTGCAGGTAATGTATGATGCGACTGGTGAAGGGTTACATGCTGGGCGCCAAGCAGAGGTTTGTCTCTTCTTAAGACATTGTGTACAAGTTTTGGTAAATATGTCGGTTATCCGTGTTAAAATATGTGCAAATTTTTTAGGTTCTGAACCAAATCGTATTTGAGCTTCCTGCTGAACATCCGTTGGCTGAGAGCAGGCCGTTACGTGAACTTCTTGGCCACACTCCTCCGCAGGTCTGTTTTAACTCAGGTTCTCAAAGAATGATGCTTTTGGAGAATTGCTGTAGATGCAGTAGTTCAGATTTAGAACCAAGAGAATTAATTTCAATACGAGTGGTGTAGAATTGGAGGCGAATGCTCGTGAACAAGCTAGGTGTTGAAGAAGTTTACTGATTCACGCCCTCCGCCTTAGTTGGATAACGTCATAATATCATTTTGAATATTTGGATTAAATTCTCTAGTTTCATCTTGAATGTGTTGGATTTCATTTCGATTTGACTGCAACTTTTGTTATTTGAATGTTAAATCTGTAATGAATCTATTTAATTATGAATTACTCATTTTATTTATTAGCTTTTTTTAGTTATTTTAGATACTGGTTTAAATAAATAAGAGCTTTATTGAAGAAAATTATTTGTATTTGTTGTAGCAACCGCGAGATTTGATCAGGTTAGAATGTGCTCTTAGATTCTAATTGTGTGTTATTTTATGTGAATTTATGTGATTTGGTGATTATTTGACTAGAAATGAGAAGTTATGAGCGTGAATGATATTATTTTAGAAATTTGATGATCATCTTATCATATTAGCATAAGATTTTGAGCAAGTGTGAAAAGAAATATGGAAGTTATGATGTTATCATTCCTATTTTAAATAAGTGATGTATTAGAAATGAAAAATTATTTTTTAGAAAGCGTGGTAATTTTACGTTTTACATAAAAAGGTATAGTAAATAGGACTTAAAAAATTACAAAAAATTTTTAAGTAATGTGTTAAACAAAACTAAGTTAATAAAAAATAAAAAATAAAAAATCAGTCAATGGTCATTCTCCATCTATGGATATGCTTCCGTGAAGTTGTTGACAAACTTTTCTGCCACATAATTTCAATTCCTAATTTAACCTAATTAACCCACATAACACCATTAAATATAATCATTTGTTCCATAGAACTGTGACTGTTTACCGACGGATCTCTAACAGAATTTCTGACGTTTTTCCGACTAAAATTTATTTTTTAAATAAAACCGACGGATTTGCGACGAGCAATTACTGACAGAATTATGACGCGTGTTTTCTGTCGGTGTTTCTGACTGAGTTCCGACTAAAAAAATTAGCGACCATGAAAAATCTGACAGCCGATTTCTGTCGCAATCTGTTGGAAACACCTGTTACAACTACTAAGACGATTATTCTGACAGAAAAGTTCCGTCGCAATATGACCCTGATTATGTAGTGAGTGACTCAACGCATTATTCAAGTTTATTTATCGGGTAAAAGGGTTGATTAACCAAGTGAATAAAATTAATAAAATAATAAATGTTACGTACAAAGAACAAAGAGGTGATGAGCCCCCTTTTAAAAGCACGCCTAAAGCAACCTACATGTCTTGAACAAGCTCAAAACAGGTCTACCAACTTATAATCAACCAAGAGCATAAGAAAAAACATAAACAATAGAGAACTAAAAACATACTCTACCCATGGTCTCATTATTAAATGTCCATTATTAGGGGGGACTTTTTTGAAGTCTTTCTTTTTTTAAAATATAAAAAAACCCCTTTTTTTTTTTTTTTATTGAATTTAAATATTTTTGTTTGTGTTATATAATACTTGATGTAAAATATATGAATGAATTGAGTTTTAAATATATTTTCATATGGTATAATTTTCATCAGTTATTATATAACACAAAAAAAGTTATTTAAGGTCAAAGTTGAAAAAAAATACTGCAAAAGTCAAAACTGAACATTTAATATGGGACGGAGGTAGTAAACAATAAGAAAAAACATGACTACCAACTAAAATTCAATTTAGTTTGATGTTCGATGAATACTTCAATGGGGATAATGATGTGCTTCAAGGTCTTCCGATGCATCCGATAATCATCAAATAAATGATACACCTCCATCTACACCAACAACCGTTGTTTCAAAAACACCTCAATTGATTGTACACACAACACCTGAACAAACAACTCCAACAACAATTGTCAATGCTAATAGAAAAAACACTTAAGCAGTAGATACACATTTGACAGTGAAGATGAATTTGTATCAACACTTTTGGTACACCGGAATCCCAAGTAGCCAAGTCATCCGCGTGTAATGTTGAACCCCAAACATGCATATGCTTTCTACCCAAAGTACTGTATTGACATCAAAATAACGTCACTTTATTATATCATTTATCCCATCTATCTTTGCCCACTATTTATATACTTATTGCATTAAATTCTGTACTATAATAGCTTTAAAATTGATAAATGCAGTAATTCAGCAGTGTTTTGTGAAGATAAGTTAAAAGGCGCATAAATTGGAGCTAAAACGAAGACATTTGAAGATTTCGGAAAATTCACCAATACACCGTATCCAACTAACCGTCATCAAGGTTTAATTCCGATCACTCCTAACCTGTTGATTAGGTGTTGGTGGTTGAATTGAAGCTTTATTGTGAATAAATTAGGTGTTGGCTAATTTTGTTAATTAGGTATGAAATTAGGTGTTTTGTACAAATTGTGTTTATTAGGCCTTGGCTAATTTTGCCCTAAAATCTGACCTGATTTCGACTAATAGTTGAAATTAGTTCTCAAAAAATAAGCTATATCAGTTGCTTTGTGTAAGCTGTATCTGTTTTCATGAAATAAGCTATATTTTTTTTCATGAAATAAGCTATGTTTGTTTTCCTGAAATAAGCTATATTTGTTTTGATGAAATAAGCTATATTTGTTTTCATGTAAGAAGCTATATTTGTTTTCATGAAATAAGCTATATTTGTTTTCATGTAATAAGCTATATTTGTTTTGATCCAAACACCCCCTAGTGTTATGGTTAGGGCTATATTGAACTAAGTATTAGCTGTATGAACACGTGTATTGCTATTTGTGATCATTTTCATAAAAGTGTGATAGTATGACAATTACTAGTTGCCGCAAAAGATTTGGGGGCGAGTTAAACTTAGGTGCATTGATTATCCCATGTTTCGGTTCCTGGTCATGGTCAGTTTCGGGGCGAGCAAGGTCTAGTTTGGTATCAAAACGATATTTTACAGTCCGATTTTCATTCTAAATATCAAATTTCTATTTTTGATTCAGTTCTGACCCGGGTTAAGTTTAGGACAGATGCTTACCTCACATGTTGCATGATTAAAGAGACAAATAAACAAACACATGCATGATATGTTAAAACAATAGTTTTTCATAATGAAAACACAGATGCCGTCTCGGGTGGGTTCTTAGTAACAAAGGAATAGTACCTAAGAAGACTCAGAGTTGAGCCTCAAACTTCCATAAACCTAACTCTACATTTCAAACAGGTAATTCAACACCGAATGCATCCAATCCAACAAACACCAGAAAGAAACATAACAATTGGTTGTGTGTATATTTTAGATATTGATATCGAGAGATGGGAAACGTCTCCTCAGTGCATGTTAGGGCGTGGTGCACGTGGACGAACTGGAGTCTTGGAAGGGCTAACCCTGCATCATAAACCATAAGCTATGTAAGTGAACCAAGTTTCAGTTTTCAATGACAAAGACAACAATAACAACAATAATCACCTTATGGGCAATGATCCCAATACTGCACCGCTACAGTTTAGCGCTTAAATTGCACTCTCCGCCTACAAAATCCAACACAAAAGCTTCTTATACGAAAACATGGGATAATTTACCTTTTGATCTTTGCCGTTAATGGATGAGTTAACCTTAGGTGCATTGATGTGATATGACAATTACTAGTTGGCGTTCCACCGGTTTGCTTTGCATTTAATTGTTTTATTTTACTTGGTTGAGATAAAACTTTATGCTCGATCCCTTCTTTAGTTTCTGCATATGTTTTTATAATGAACTTTCTTGTATTTGAAATCATTTTTTGGCAATGTTTGCAGGGGAGGTTGCAATGCTGTCCAAATTGTTCAGACACATCACTTTGCGTCTCACTTGAAAAGGATGGCAGTTGTTGTTCGTACCGAAGAGCAGTTTTATGCATTTGTGAAGGTATGTAAAAGATTAATATCAAATGTGATAGTCATAAGATTGTATATACCACTTATTTTTACTGGTCATTTTATGCACCTGCACTATAGGACGTTGTGTACTTGCGTAAAGTAAAATACTGCATGCTGTAATTTCAGGGTGCACCAGAGATCATCCAAGAAAGACTAAATGATAATATACCAGCAAGGTGCAGTAACTATGAAACTTTTTATTGTTAGAGTAGATAATGCTATGATTAGGATTGAGTTTTCAAGCTAGCCTATAACCATCTGATGATGATGTTAGCTTACTTTCTGATAGTTAGTTTATGCTTTATCACGTCACTGTAGAGGATAGGATAATAAGTTCTATTAGTTTCTTAAAACATACTAATGACACAGGCAGCTAAACAGGTGAAAATAGAGGCATACAGTAGGAAAAAAGTAATTTCCTAGGTATGATTGAAGATTTCATTTTCACTACGCAATTTGCAACCCAGTTAATCTTGTTCAGTTGATACAACGCAT